>CM076582.1:1243676751-1243954046 GCA_034641835.2 Pinus albicaulis
AAGTGCTCAGTGAAGGCTTGGGTACAAAAAGTAGACGCCTACTTCTAACTTAACCCCATGTTGGAAGCAAATACTATCAAATTTTCCACTTTACATTTCTAAGGGGCAGCGCATGAATGGTGGTACCATGGATTCGTCATGTTAAATTTGGACAACTAGGTCCAAACTCCATCTTGTAATGTTCAGATGAAGATTCCAATATTTGTATTGAATTCCTCTTTCAGAGAGGTGTAAAATCGATCTAAAATTGATTTTAATCTGATGAGAAGAACATTTATTTTGAATTTATTATTTATAATAAATTTAAGTGCAGGTCGGCCTTAAGGTTTTTACCCCCAGCAGATGTGTCACACACCTCTCATGATTGGTATTTATAGGGTCAACGTTGGAGCATTTTTCCACTCATCTAAACACACATCTCCTCCTCTTATACGAGCATCTAAGGAGCAAGAAGGACGAAGTTTACTGCAGCAAGAAGGACGAAGTTTACCACAGCAAGGAGGACGAAATTTATTGCAGCCAGAAATCTGCGGTTGGGGTTTCTGGGGAAGTTTGACCAGCATTGACTTTCGTCAACGCATGGTCCGATTGGGCTGAATTTTGGAGGAGACTTCGATCTAAGGAGGCTGTACTCTTTGGCACAAAAATCGAGGTCAAAGGTTGACCAGAAGTTGAACTGCGTTGACTTTTAGTGCTGATGCCCTTCGTTGACTTTTTTAGGCAGCGTTGACTTTTCTGAGGTTGACTTCTGAGTCGACCGTGTGACTGTTTTGAGGACTTTTGTGACACATGCTGGGTTGGCTGACCGTGAAGTCTTTGTTGGTTGAAGCATCCTGTTGACCGCCGTAACGCACCATCACCTTTATCTGTTTCTGACTTGTCTTCTAAAGGATCACTGGTATGTTCTGTCTGCATTTTACTTGTAAATTCATGTGATTGCTGTTGATAAAAGTAAAGTTGCATCAAGCATAGAACATCTACAAAATTCTACATGGTATCAGAGGTGAGGTGAAGACAAGCCCTAACATATAGCAATCACCAAAAAGAGAAAAATGGGTTCCACAAGTTATGGCTTCAAGGAGGATGACAAGCTAACTGGAAGGGATGACTTCCATGCTTGGAAGATGATATTAGATCTCAAATTAGAAGACCATGATCTCATGGACTATGTACTGGGTAAGATGCAAGAACCTCCATCCACTGCTACTGCTGGTGCCAAAACCAAGTATAAGAAGGGGGAGATCAAAGCAAAGCTAATGATCAGGGAATCCATACATAAAAGTCTGGTTGCCTACATATCTGAGCTAGGCACATCCAAAGAGATGTATGATAAGCTGATACAAATGTTCAAAGTAAACAATGCAAACCAGGTGCTATTCTTCAAGAATCAATTGAAGAATCTGAAGAAAGGCAGGGATGAATCTGTCCAAACATACTTTCTGAAACTGACCGAGATCAGGAACAATTTGCTGCCTATTGGGGAGACAATAGCTGATCGTGAGATGGTACGCACCGCACTTGGAGGGCTCCCATATGAATGGCAAGTATTCAACACTACCATTCTCAATAATAATACAATTCCTAACTTTGACGAGCTACTGTCAAGATGCATGCAAGAAGAGACAAGAATGAAGGAATACGAAAATGACAAAAATGCTGCCTATGCTGCTCATTCTAGAAAGAAGAACTCTGGTGGTTCAAAGAACAAAGGAAGAGCAGGGGCCCAAGGAAAGAAGGGCAAGTGTTTCACTTGTCATAGGCCAGGTCATCATGCTAGAGAATGTCCTTTCAAGAAGGATTCTCCCAATAGTGATGACAACAACAACAACCGGAGGAATGGAAATCAAAGAAACAACAGGTCCAAAGGAAAAAGGAAGGCTCCCTTTGGCGGAAACAATCAACCTTTCAAAAGGTCTAGAAACTCCAGGTATGAGGAGTCAAATGTTGTTGATAAAAGAAATGAATACATTCTTGTATCTGCCCTCTCTGCTGCATCCCTGCCAGACACTATGGATGTCTAGCTGATAGATAGTGGTGCCTCAAGACACATCATTGGGTTCAAGGAAGCACTTTCTGACATAGTTGAGAAGGATACTAATTTGGAAACTATCCTTGGAGATAATGCCACATATCCCGTGAAAGGGACAGGGACTGTGACCCTCCACTTGTCTCAAGGACAAGTCCTACATTTGCAGGATGTACTCTATGTACCAAAATTGAAGAAGAACCTTGTGTCTATATCAGCCATGGAAGACCAAGTTTTCAATGTGGCATTCACTGATGGAAAGGTGCGGATGTGGAAGAAGAATCTCAAGGAAGCTATCGTGATTGGTTTTAGAGTTGGAACACTCTACCAGGTTGAAGGAAGTCCATTGGGAGCTATGACATGTGATACTATCCGACAAACTGAACTATGGCACCGGAGGTTTGGACACCTTCATTACAAGGCCCTTCTCGAAGCAAGAAAGGTGGTGACAGGGATGCCCGATTTTGGAAATAATCATGAAGGTGTACGTAAGGGTTGTGCCGAAGGAAAGCATACAAGGGGACCTTTCCCCTCAAGTGTCACAAAGACATCTGATATTTTGCAACTGGTCCATTCTGATCTATCTAGTATGCTACCCGTGACATCCCTGGGAGGATGTTCTTACTATATGACATTCACTGATGACTTCTCCCGCAAAACCTGGATATACTTCTTGAAGAAGAAGGATGAGGCTTTCATGTGGTTTCGTACCTTCAAAGCCTTGGTGGAAAATATGACGGGGAAGAAGATCAAGATTTTGAGGACCGATAATGGCACTGAATATGAGTCAAATGAGTTCAAGGACTTTTGCAAAGAAGCTGGCATTAAGAGGGAGACCACTACTGCCTATACTCCTGAGCAAAATGGCATTGTTGAACGAAAGAACAGGACCATTGTGGAAGCTACCCGTGCCATGCTATGTGACCAGGGTCTACCGAAGTTTCTGTGGGGAGAAGCTGTGAATACTGTTGTATACATTCAAAACCGATGCCCTCATTCCGCCCTGGACTCCAAAACTCCCGAAGAGGTTTTCACTGGTAAGAAACCTGACGTCTCACATTTTAGAATTTTTGGATGTCCTGTTTATTTTCATGTGCCAAAAGAAAAGAGAAGTAAGCTGGATGCTTCTGGGAAGAAAGGAATATTTGTGGGCTACAACGAAACTTCTAAGGCCTATAGAGTCTATGTACCTGGTCAAAGGGAAGTAGAGATATGCCATGATGTCACTTTTAACGAAGATGCTTCCCTGAAAAAAGTAGTAGATCTTACGAGATCTGAGGAAAATCATGAAGCAAGGCCTAGAAATCAAGAATAACTGCAGGATAAGACAATGCCTGATGCTGAAGGACCAATGGACCCAATCAATCCACATCCTTCATTGAGAAAGAGACCATCATGGCTCAGGGACACTCTCGAAGATGTTGAGGGACATGTTGCCTCAAGGGGGACATTCTGAGAAAGTAAGAAGCCGTGTAGATACCAAGGGTATGTGGCTACCATGAGTGCTACTGTACAATCTGAACCTAGATCTTTTGAGGAAGTCATAAAGCATCAATTCTAGAAGGATGCTATGCACGAATAATATGATTCCATAATGAAGAATGATGTCTGGGATGTGGTTCCAAGACCGAAGGACAGAATAGTTGTCACTGCAAAATGGCTCTACAAGATCAAGCATGGATCTGATGGAAGTGCTGAAAAGTTCAAGGCAAGATTTGTTGCCCGTGGCTTCTCTCAAAAGGAAGGAATAGACTATGATGACATATTTGCACCTGTGGCACGATATACCACCATTCGATCAATCATAGCCCTTGCTGCTACGCAAGGATGGAGTCTTCATCGGATGGATGTCAAGACCGCTTTTCTGCATGGTGCAATAAAGGAAGAGGTGTATGTGGAACAACCTCTGGGATTTGAAGTTCAGGATCGAGACACTCATGTTTGCAGGTTGAAGAAGGCCCTCTATGGGTTAAAGCAAGCACCCAGAGCTTGGTACGAGAGGATGGATAGTTACTTGATGAAGCTGGGCTTCACTCGAAGTAATGCTGATCCGAACCTTTACTTCAAGGTTGTCCAAGGGAAGCCTCTCATTCTGGTGCTGTATGTGGACGACCTCTTCCTGACAGGTGCTGACCCTCTCATTCATCAATGCAAGAGGGAGCTCGCTGCTGAGTTCGAGATGAAGGACCTAGGACTGATGCACTATTTCCTAGGCCTGGAGGTCTGGCAGAGACCTGGAGAGATTTTCCTTTCCCAAGGAAAATACATTGTGAAACTTCTGGAAAGATTTGGTATGGTGGACTGCAAGTCCGTGTCAACACCAATGGAACTCAACTTCAAGAAGTTGAGTGGCAGCGCTGCTGGGCCCGTATTGGCAAATCCTACTGAGTATCGTCAACTCGTAGGGGCCTTGATGTTCTTAGTGAACACCCGTCCAGATATATGTTTTGCAGTGAACACTTTGAGTCAACAGATGGTTGAACCTCATCACTTTCACTAGGTTGGTGCCAGGAATCTTCTGAGATACCTTCGGGGCACGATAAACCATGGGCTGAGATACACTGCCGGGAGCGTGACACTCCTTGGATATACTGATGCCGATTGGGCTGGCAGTGTGGTGGATCGTAAGAGCACATCGGGATGCTACTTCAATCTTGGTTCTGCTTCGATCTCATGGATGAGCAGGAAGCAGAAGTCGGTGGCTTTGAGCACCGCTGAGGCCGAATACATTGCAGCAAGTATGGCCTGTTGTGAAGTAGTTTGGTTGCGAAAGCTCTTTAGTGAGCTGTTTGGACATGTGCTAGATACCACCGTGATACTCTGTGATAACCAGAGTGGGATTCGCATGACTGAGAATCCTGTGTTCCACGACCGATCCAAGCATATTGATATTAGGTATCATTTCATCCGGGATATGGTACAGCGAGGCGCCGTAAGGCTCGATCATATAGGAACTGATGAGCGGGTCGCGGATATTCTCACTAAGCCCCTGGGGAAGGTCAAGTTCCTAACCTTCCGTGAGAGACTTGGTATCGTGGAACGACCCTATGATGTGGGTCCTGTTGGACGATGAGCTCGAGGAGCTCTGGGGGGCTTTGGGGATAGCTTCTCGAAGCTATGAGCAACCACAAGGCTAGGCTTGTCAAACCTTGTTGGTGTGCTTGGACCCCACTGTTGTGATTATTGAGTTGGTTCACCTCTCATTATATGTGCCCCGTATGCATCCTACCCATTGAGTTCAGGGCTCATGGGAAGTACCTCTCATTTGGCCAATGAGGTGGGAAAAGCTAGAGACTAGTAGCAAATACTGATGGACGCATCAGAGATTGCTGTACTCTCTATCTAGGATGGCATGGTCCAACCACTTGATCTGGGATCAAGTATAGTGAGGTTTCGGACCTCCGCCTGACTTCGGGTCAAATGAACCAACTTCGGGTTGGTTGGAGACTCTTTGTGAGTCTGATAGAGGTTTCGGACCTCTGGGCTGAATTTGTCAGCCGGGGGATGATGTCTTTGTGACTGACCCACTTCTGTTCTGAAATAAAGAGGCCAGCAAAGCAAGTTACGGCGGGATGACGCACGATGTTTGATTGCATTGGTGGATGGAGTTCTCCCTAGTTGAGAGGGAGTGTTAAATTTGGACAACTAGGTCCAAACTCCATCTTGTGATGCTCAGATGAAGATTCCAATATTTGTATTGGATTCCTCTTTCAGAGAGGTGTAAAATCGATCAAAAATTGATTTTAATCTGATGAGCAGAACATTTATTTTGGATTTATTATTTATAATAAATTTAAGTGTAGGTCGGCCTTAAGGTTTTTACCCCCAGCAGATGTGTCACACACCTCTCATGATTGGTATTTATAGGGTCAACGTTGGAGCATTTTTCCACTCATCTAAACACACATCTCCTCCTCTTATATGAGCATCTAAGGAGCAAGAAGGACGAAGTTTACCGCAGCAAGGAGGATGAAATTTACTATAGCCAGAAATCCGCGGTTAGGGTTTTTGGGGAAGTTTGACCAACGTTGACTTTGGTCAACGCATGGTCCGATTGGGCTGAATTTTGGAGGAGAATTCGATCTAAGGAGGCCGTACTCTGGCACAGAAATCGAGGTCAAAGGTTGACCAGAAGTTGAGCTGCGTTGACTTTTAGTGTTGCTGCCTTGCGTTGACTTTTTTGGGCAGTGTTGACTTTTATGAGGTTGAATTCTAAGTTGACCGTGTGACTGTTTTGAGGACTGTTGTGACACATGCTGGGTTGGTTGACTGTGAAGTCTTTGTTGGTTGAAGCATCCTGTTGACTGCCATAACGCACCATCACCTTTATCTGTTTCTGACTTGTCTTCTAAAGGATCACTGGTATGTTCTGTCTGCATTTTACTTGTAAATTCATGTGATTTATGTTGATAAAAGTAAAGTTTCATCAAGCATAGAACATCTACAAAATTCTACAGGTCACCTTATCACCTTGGGACATTCCGACATCACTTCTTATGAGGTCTTCATGCAAGAGTGATAGATCAGTTTGATAGGAAGGATCTAGAGGTACACTTTAGAGAGCTAGCACAGCTCAAGTAGACCAACACACTAGATGCTTACATTGAAGAATTTTATCAAGTGCTTGTTACAATGACAAATATATCTAAGCAAAGGCTGGTCATGCTCTTTACAAAGGGTTTAACCAAGCCACTATGTGGGTGGGTCAAGGCATTCAAACACTCCACCTTACAAGGTTCCATTACCAAGCACAAGATATAGGAGATGCAATACCAAAAGTTAAATTTCCATCCAAACCATTCATCCCTCCGAAGGACAAAGATAAGAAGGCATTTGACAGGTACAAAGTAGAGGATGAGGTTATTTTCTATAAAGGCAGGATATGTTTGATCCCTGAATCTACACTCAAGGAGATCTTGAAGATTGTACAAACCCCACATCTAGTAGGACACTAAGGGCTCTTCAAAACATATAGGCGGATTAGAGAAAGGTTTTCTTGGAAAGGGCTTAAGGATGATGTGTTTGTTGATTTTATCTAAGGCATAGCTTAGAACAATTTCATTGTTTTCACATCATCAAATCATCATTAGCATTAGCTAATTACTTCTTTAAACAATTATAAGAAAATAATTCATAAGCATAAAAGAGCAGTAGAAAATCACAGTAGAGGCTTCAAGAAACCATGAGACACAAGACACAAAAATTAGGCTCACAACCATGGAAAAACCCATAAAAAGTCCTTATGAGAGGGAGAAAGTTTTTAGATTCATCGATACATCATAAATAACAATTGCAGAATAATAGCCAAACCAATAACCAAAATCATGATCATGTACCATGACAAAAACCAAGGCCTTGAAATTTCGACCCTCCCTGAAATTTCTGCCTCCTCCTGAAATTTCGACGCTCTCGAAATTTTGTTGGATCATATATGCACAAGACCAATTCCATGTGTCCAAATGAGGAGCAAATATCTCTTATTTATAGACTTGAGGAGGGGTCGAATGGGTGCCTCTTGGGGCCCAACCGACCTAAAATAATATGAAGCCAACTTTGAAGATTTTGGAGGCAACAATAAAATTTCAAATTTTTGCAATTTTCTTCATGGTGAAAATACCGACCGTGGCTACCATATTTTCAAACACTCCCTCTTAGCCAGGGAGGTATTTTTCACTCTCTCTTAAGATCAATCTTCCCGACTAGTTCTTAGGTCTCACAACATACAACCTAAGGAAGAGATCACAAAATACAATTCTTTCTTTTTGACAAGATCAATCTCCCGATCAATCCATAGGTCTCACAACACATAGCCTAAGGGAGAGATCATCAGTCTCATCATAAGGAAAGATACATAGCATCCAACTCATCTCAATGCATCTCTCCGACCACAAGGTCTCACAACACACAACCTAAGGGAGGAATTACCAAATCAATCCATCTCCCTGACCGTAAGGTCTCACAACACACAACCTAAGGGTCTCATTAAGTCAACCATAAGGTCTCATTAAGTCAATGCATTTCTCGGACCACAAGGTCTCATAGCACACACCCTACAAGAGGAATCATCAAATCAATACACCTCCCGGACCACAAGGTCTCACAACACATAGCCTACGGGGAGTGACAATATTCCTGACCAATACCTTGGTCTCATTGTTGTAGCCTAAGGAAGATTTAGGATGCGATGTAATCAATGCTCCCTCTCCAAAGGGATTTGTAGTCATTCTAGTTTAATCACATAAACATCGACAACAAACTTAACATTAGAAATGTAGCCATGGTGGATCTCAGTACTTTATCAAACATTTCAGCAAACAACAACATTCAACTACTCATTTAGCTTTAGTCAAGGCTTCTCTCAGAAGCAAACATCAACAACTATCAATAGACAATAATAGACTTTAGCAGTGGCTTCTCACATAAGCAATCATCGACTACCATAGTAGACAATAAGTGGCTTCTCACAGTAGTGAATATCAATATCCATAGTCGAATCCAGCAGATAATTAGTGGCTCAAACATAGTCAAATTCAACATACAATAAATGGCTTCTCACAGAAGCAAACATCAACAACCACAGTAGCCAATAGACCATAATCAAATCCAACAGATAATAAATGGCTTCTCACATAAGCAGGCATCAACAACCATAGTAGAATCTAGCCAACCATAATTGAGTCCAGTGGATAAGAATAGACTTCAATAGAAACAAACATCAACGGATAGATCAACGAACCAATCAAAGAATAAACTAAGTCAACATCAGAGTTTTGCAGCTTCTTCAAATCATTCATCAGGGAGATGTCGATGGACTCGTTGTAAATTGTGCCAGAGATATCATTGGGCTTATGCCTTTATCAAAATCAACTCCCTCTTACACAAAAGTCTTCTACATAGCAGAAAAATCACAGGCTCATCTTTAGCATATCTAGATCAACATCGGTCTTCAAAACTTCTAGCGACCTTCATAGAAACGTGCTTCAATCAGGCTGATCTTGTCTGCTCCCTCTGAGTATAGAGCCTATCACAAGTCTTCTTGTCACATTGCTCTTCCATCATTTCCAACGATTACCACACCTTGGCAGTCTCCATTATGTACCTACAATCCTCACTAGGAGGCCATGGAAGAACAAGAGCAACCAAGCAAGCCAAGAGACTCATAATACTTATCTTTTGAGAGTGTATCAACTCCCTCTTGATCTTACCCTTCTCAAATCTAGTTAACCTTGTTCACATCATTAAGGAGTTAACTACGTTCATACCATCATCAAGGAGTCCACAACATCAAAGAGTTCATCATCAAGAAGTCTCCATCATCGGCAACTCCACATCATTATCATCATCAACGAGACCGCATCATCAACAAGCCCACATCATTATCATCAGCAACGAGTCCACATCATCAGCAACGAGTCCACATCATTAACAAGTTTACATCATTATCGTCCTACGTGATCACGAGTCCACGTCATCATCATCTTCAAGGAGTGCATCATCAACGAGTCCACATTATCAATATCAACGAGCTCACATCATCATCAAGAAGTTGCTCGTCCACATCATCACATTATTTATGAGATAGGGTTTCCTCAAACATAATCAGGTCTAGTAAATCTTCCATAAGCCTTAAATTTTCTTCTCCAAACCCTACCTAGGGTTTACAAACCATAATCAATCTAATGTTAGTAATGATTAAAACAATAAAACAAATACGAGATACTTATCTCTAGAGATCATTACAACTCTCTCTTCTTGAATTCAACCTGTTGATCAACCTCATCATCAAGATGTCGTATCTTTTAGAAGCTAGTGTTTCCCTTTTTAAACGGAAGCAATCAGATCCTAAGGATTTCTCAAAGCCTGTTTATCAGCAATTTGATAGAATAGCTATGGATTTGACTTCAAACCCTAATAATTTTGTTAGACTAGGGTTTGCAATCCTTACTACATTATTCTCAACATCACAAACCTTTACCAGGCCTTATTTGGGAATCTGGTCAGATATACAGATTTTTCAAACCCTTGATTCATCAAGACTTACCCTTTCAGTTTTCAAGAAGAATTTCGACCACTTAAAGTGATCATGAAAACTCTTTTGTCATAGTAACAACAGAATTTTCTTACGCAACATCATCTAGATTTTAAGCAAATTTGTATGCTCTTTATCCTTCAAGCTTCCCATTCATTATTTATATCAATAAGACTCAGTCATACCAGTCTTCACCTTAGGAGTGCAATGAAAACCATGTCTTACCCTTAGACTCATTGTTCTCAAGCATTCAGGTCTTCATTTCATTATTAGACAACATTTCATACAATAACAGTGAGGTCGACTTACTTTTACTGTACCGACACACACACACACATATATACAGGACATACTATTTCAGGTTTGAATCTAACTTCTTGGGTGAGACAGAGATATGCCTTTGGATTTGAGCATCTTCTCTCAGAGATATAGACTTGTCATTGATCTTACACAGTTTTGGACTTGATCATTTCACGAGGGAGATTCAACCTCCTTCGTATCTGCACTTAATGCAGAGAGATTCGGATCTATCTTGTATAGGGAGTCCGGTCATCATCATCATATATATATATATATATATATATATATACACTGTACAAGCATTCCTCAGATTTGGGACCTTTTAAAGGTTAGAGATCTTAGTCATCAATTATTGTTATCAAATCCGAGTGGAAGCATGATGGAGACTGTTCATACTTGCTATGGAAAAACCAATCCAACAGACATTGCCTTCCGATGATAAGATACCACAGATCTTGACTGCCTCAGGTTTACACAGTCACTAAGGAAGTTGATTTTGCCTTATATTATAGAGATAGATTATTATCACTTGATGAGGCTCAGATATCTTAGGTCTACACATTCCACAGAGCACACACATCCTTCTAATGATCTTTAGAACTTCGCACAAATCCACAATATCCACCGAAACTCATATAAAGTGCTACAGAACAGGCCACAGAACTTGGATAACCTTGCCCCAAGAAATTCGCAATGAAATGGATACTACTGAAGTATAAAGGAGGAACAAAGTTTACATGAGGGATGTTATAGTGCTAAAAACAATAGTCTTAGATCCACAACAGTTTTAGGTGTCTTCGCATATCAAATGAGGATAGAGGCTTGCTTGCAAATGACATATAACCCTGTGTAATTTAGAGGATACAGGGTCCTTTATCCCAGATTCGGACTTTAGTTATTGCACAAGAGCTTATTATTCGGCCCTCTTCTCACAGGACTTAAAATAGCCCCCTTACAAAGATTGCAAAATGGAGTTGGTACAGAAACCAAAAGGATAATGCCACATGGAATGCCATATTACAAGGATGCTTGCACAATAAATTCGTATCTCTCATAGAACTTAGCACATTTCTCAGGCGTCAGTTTATAGGACTTGACGTTTATCACATTACACTACCACAAAAGTATGCCAATGCTACTGAAGTTCGGATGCCACAGAGAAGGCATGGATGCCTTAGATTCTCAATCTACCAAGAAGATATATATTAACTTAGATGCGTACAGGAGTTAGAAAGGGTGCCATCTAGCGTTCACATACAGGGATCGAATCACAGAATCTCACATACTTATTTAGATATCATAAACCATTCGGTCTACTTGTATTTGAAGCTCACATTACTCCTTAGAGCTTGCACAATATCCAGAATTCATGACTGAAGACTATTTGGATCTGAGATAGCTCACACCTCACCACAAAGAAATCACAGAAGATTTTGGATGCATAACACTTTCCAAGCTCAGATAATTAATATAGTTATAAGCCCAAAACTTTGCATACATGAACAGTGATCAGTCATAGCTTGAATGTACCACAGGGTGTCCGCATAACTCAGATGTCATAGTTGATATAAATAATGGAGCTATACAAGTTTGAGTGACAAGGAAGAATAGTGCCATAAATGCAAAAAAAGTTAGCATATAATATATGTCAAAGGTTCGCATAGAATCGAGTTAGGTCACATAGAAAATTTCACAAATAGAACTTTTAGAACTCATATATTTCAGGAGGCTCATATGTCATGCTGCAGAGATTTGTTGCAGG
Source organism: Pinus albicaulis (assembly GCA_034641835.2). NCBI lineage: Eukaryota > Viridiplantae > Streptophyta > Pinopsida > Pinales > Pinaceae > Pinus > Pinus albicaulis. Next base: position 1,243,688,869 of record CM076582.1, read on the forward strand.
ACTCTTATCATCACAGAGAAGCTTGCATATGGCCTTTTAACCACATAGGTTTGGATTTTTAACACTATGAATTACACAGGTTTGGATCACAGAGAGATCAACAGACTCAGCCTTAGAAGCTCGAATTCTATAGAAGTCTTGTGCTTGTCTTCAACCTGCTCTTTACAGCACCCCTAGCTCTGATTCCATGTTGATTTTATCTAGGGTATAGCATAGAACAATTTCCTTGTTTTCGCAGCATCAAATCATTATTAGCATTATCTAATTACTTCTTTAAACAGTTATAAGGAAATCATTTATAAGCATAAAAGAACAGTAGAAAATCACAGTAGAGACATCAAGAAACCATGAGACAAGACACAGAAATTAGGCTCACAGCCAGGGAAAAACCCAGAAAAAGTCCTTCCTTATTAGAGAGAGAGAGTTTCCAGGTTCATCAATACATCATAAATAGCAATAGCAGAATAATAGCCAAACCAGTAACCAAAAATATGATCAAGTGCCATGACAAAAACCAAGCTCCTGGAATTTCGGCCTCCTGAAATTTCGTTGGATCAGATATGCACAAGACCAATTCCATGTGTCCAAATGAAGAGCAAATGTCTCTTAGTTATAGACTTGAGGGGGTCGAATGGGTGCCTCTTGGGGGCCTAGCCGACTTAAAATAATATGAACCTGACTTTGAAGGTGTTGGAGGCAATAATAAAATTTCAAATTTTCCTATTTTTTTCATGATGAAAATACTGACCATGGCTACCATAATTTCCAACAGTGTTGAGGCACGCAAGAGAGTGTCAGACTTGTCAACAGTCAGCAGAACAAGCTGAGGTGTATTCCAATAGGACTACTCCTGTCCGCCAATTCCAGTGTTCATAGATGGGAATGCCAAAAATATGAGACAACGCTTGGGAGAAATTCTTGCTAAACAAAGAGTTAGGCAGTCAAGTAGCTGAAGTACTGGATCAACATATGAAAGGAGCATATGAAGCACAACCATAAAGGTACCATGGTTCGGGAACTTTACATCCCCAGGGATAATTATTCAGGAACAGGGTTTATCACAGGCAGTATTAGATAGCATTAGTCAATGCCTTGGGGTCAAGCCTTATGAAAATAAGGCCAAGGTATGATTTTCTTATGGAACAAGATCATAAAAAAGAATTTGCTGATTGGAGGCAATGGATCTGGTGTTGAAAATTTAGCCTCGGGTGATATATTTCTTGGAAAAGATCTTGCTGCAGCTAAGGATCCCTTATGATAATATGTTTTGTCGTCATTTCCTGGTATTTGATTGCTGCTTGCATGGTTGTTCTCAGGCTCTTGTTTTCCCTTGTGAAAAACTATCACCGGGATTCCTCCAGAAGAAGAGTGTAACATGCTGTGTGGTATTCCTTGCTATCGTCTGCGGGTTGCAGAAGTTGAAGAAACAGGTGGCACAAAACCTGTTCTTTCTACAAGCAATGACGTACCTAAGGTATGCACCTGAAGGAAAGGTTCAACTGGTGGTGGTTTGAGAGCAGCAAAAGCTCCGCAAACTGAAAATGGCTGTACAAATGGAAACTGAGAGTAGTTGTGGTGAATATGATGTGGGGAAGGACAACTCTGACTTTAAGCAGTCTGAATCGTCACATAAGAATAAACAGGGGAAAACTTGCAAGGAGTTCAAAGAAATATTATAAAAGGATTGTTGAACGAGTTTTAGTCTGTATGAGGAAAAGGCAAAAAAGGATGGATTCAAACCTTGGCAACATTGCTATTGGAGTTGTTTCACAAGTTGATATTAACCTGAGATCAAAGTCAAAAAAAGATAATGCGAAAACATTGGGGGCACCACATAAGAAGAACAAGAAGACATCCTCAGCAAGGAAGTTTTTGAGGAAAAAAAAATCAATTGCCAAGAAGGATAACAATGCAAAAAATATGAAGCTTCCAGATGACACTAAAGCTGACATTGAAGGTGCTGCAACTGAAAAGGAAGAATATGGGGAATCTTGTAGAAAGGACTCAATGGTTGTAACATGTTCCAAACAAGAGGATTGTGGCTGGAGTGCAATTGAGTAAGGTTTATATGCAAAAGGTGTAGAGATCTACTGAAAGAACAACTGCTTTACAGCGCACAACTTAGTGAATGGTCTGAAGACGTGTTCTGAGATAGCAGAATATATCCATCGCAATGAATCCACAATGCAATGGGCAGTAAGAGATGGGTCAAATTTGTGGTCTGATGGAAACAGAAAGACTGATAACTATGAATGCAGAAATATTGGTAAACACAGCTATATAAAACTAACACAATTAGGAAAGATAGGCATGAGATGATATTACCATTAATATGACTTATATTTATAATACAATGGTGTGACTATTGGATTCCACATTCCAAGGTCACTTGGACTCCTTTTGTCCATTTGGCTTCCACACCTACCCATCGAGGATTAGGTGTCCAACATTCTCCCTCTTAATTTGAAGGGGTATGTGTGAGTCCAAGAAAAGAGTTGTAATACAAATCTGCAAAGTATGCATGGCAACACTTAGGCTGAATCAGCTCTTTGAAATGTTGGCATTAAGAGGTGGTTTAAGGATGACCACCAACACTGGAACGCTTAGTGCAGTTCCCGGAACTCTTCCAAATCTGACAAGAAGCTAAGGGCTTCTGCGAGAGGAAGTGTCCCTCATATTTGAAGAGAGAGACCTTCAACCTAGAAGAAGGGAGGTCTACACCCTGTGATGGTTTAAGGATGACCACCAACACTGGAATGCTTAATGCATTTCTCGGAACTCTACCAAAGCTGGCAAGAAGCTGAAGTCTTTTACTAGAGTAAGTGCTCCAAATTCTTTGAAGAGGAAGAATATCAATCTCGCATAGATGGTTTAACGCTGTCCACCAACCAAAGGAATGCTCACGGGCATCCGTGTCTCTGGCTACAACTCTGAATCTGGAATGAGAGATTGTGGCTCAGTCTCGCTTGAAGTGCCGTGTCTCTGGCTACAAATCTGAATCTGGAATGATAGGTTGTGGCTCAGGCTCGCTTGATGTGGCTTCAAAGCTTGTAGATGACCACCATTTTCCCCCCTGTCAGGTACAAGGTGAGATGATGGCGAAAACTCAACTGCAAGATTGTTCAATATTCTAGAACAAGTTCTGACATGACTTAAACATCTTCTTGGCTGTTGATGCCCATTGCCAAGAAGCGATCCATCCAAGATGAATCTTTTTTCTTGCAGGAGGCTTGTTTCTGAAGCATCTGTGTGAAGAATGGGTGTGCCAACCACAGTGCTTGCATGGGTGAAGATCGAAACAGTGATCTTTCATATGGCCAACTCGATCACAGTGTTGGCATTTTTTAATTTGTTGTTGCTGTTGTGGAAGAGGAGCATGATCTGGAATAACTGAAGGTGAGCTGTCATGAAGGAATCCGACACTTTGAAATTTGATGGGCTTGGAGTAGTCCAGAATATGAAAGGGCAACTCCTTGTCATATCCAATACCTATTCTGTGCTTGTTGTGCACAAGCTCTTCCCAAGGTCTGATGATGGGCTTGGGAAGTGCAGGCTGAATTTCGACACCTGCATGCAAATCCGCTCTTGAACTAGGCACTGAATGTGAACCAACTGCAACATTATTGATTTTCTGGTTATGGGAGTCTCTTTCAAAGTTTTGAACACAAACAGGTTCAGAATGATGACTCCATTGCTGTAATTCTTCTTGCTGGAATTGAGATTCAAGCTGCAAAAAATCAATCTTCTCTTGTGCATTTTGTAGATAACTCAGGATGTCAAAAAGAGTGTCTTTGCTGATGTTTGCCATCCCATCAACAGTGGAGTGTATTAGAGTATTCAACAATTCTAATATTCTATCAATCAAAATAAAGGCTTAACAATCTTAGTGGAGGTTGTAGCAAAGGCTAGACGAAGAATATTGAGATTCCAAAAATATGCAGAATACCAGTTGTGTACCAAACTATCATATAATGTTGACATAAATATCTCATATACCAGAATGGATTTTAGCTTTGAATTTCTGTTTTTTTTTTTTTTAAACTTTCCACCAACCAATGGTTGATTATTGCTATATCTAAGTGCTCTAACAAATGAGTTGTCTTGATAATTATGAGGGCTCTTAGAGTTGTGGGTTGTTCACTTTCGCAGACCACAACGCTATCTCTACAAAACTTATGAACTCCTCTAAACTCACGCTCCAACACTTAACTTATGCTTCAACACATATAGACCATGAATGAACCCAAACTTCATCATGGATTTTGTTACATACATGGCTTCTTTTTTAAAAGCACTAGCATATACACCATTCACCATATACTCCATACACTCCAATCAAATTTCATATATGTGCCAAGCAAAATCTTCAACAAATAATATACCGTTCTTCAAGGAGTAGATACCCTGGTGTTACGATGCTTCTGCTGCGCCAGTGGCGTGATCTTCCTTTGATTGTTGCTGAAGATCTGAATCGTTTAATCCGCTTCAAAGATGCAGAAGGGCTATTATCAACGCCAAATCGTTTCTGCAACTAGAAGATTCAAAATGGAACACACAGTACTGTCTCGTGCAGATGACATTTTGGCAGTGGAAATCCAATCTCTACACTATCGTGTTGCACTCACCGGTGCCCATCCATCCTCGCACTCTGCTTTCTATAACACTTCAGATACACGCAGCCTCCCTTATTCACTTAAAAACACCATGCACAGACAGGGATGATTGAGCAAAGAGGAGATCGATAGAATGGTTCACGACGTCGAGAAATACAAGGAGGAAGACAAATAGGTGAATTTGTTGTGAAGTCATGGCTGGGAAGATGGAGGGCAGGGCCATCAGAATCGATCTGGGCACCACCTATAGCTGTGTGGGAGTGTGGCAGTAGGACCGGGTGGAGATTGCATTGTGGGAGAAGCACAATGCGTTGTGGGAGGAGCTCTGGTGAGAGGAGCCGACAGAGGGAGGAGCAGCGGCGAAGGAATGCGAACAGGCACCGGAGGGAGGCACGTGCAGTCTGAAGGCGAAGGAGTGTGAGGAGGAGAACGGGGGACGGGGGAGCTATGCGAGCGGAGCACTGTGGAGGGGCCGACGAAGGAGGTCAGGCCTGTAGAGATGGGAGGCCGGTGAGAGCAGTGGGGGGCCGACAGTGGAGGGAGCCTGTGGGACGAGCGAGAGGAGGTAACGTGGCCGAGAGGGAGGCCCGATGCAGTGGTCTGACATGAGCCGTCTTGGACTACTGGAGAATTTGCAGGGGTATCGGCTAAGGCAACATTTGAGTTGACTATACAGGTCGGAATGTGGGTAGCGTGGAGCCACAATGCGGACGATGTATAGGAGAGTTCACTGGATGGAAAGAGACTTTCCACGCTTCTGCTACAGGAGAAGAATCAGCTATGCGGTTTTGCAACACATTAAACCCGATATGATGTATAACTGCCTCTGTAGAATAGCTCTAACGCAAAAGAATGCACCATAGGCACAACAAGCTGCTTCAATGCTCCAAAAATTTCCTGGAGAGAGCACCAACCATAATGCATAAAAAATACACAACCTCCAATTCAACGCAGAGAGGCAAGGCAGCTCGAGGACAGAGGTTTCAGGATAGAGAATAGAACAACGTATGTGGTAGGAAAATAAGAGTTACAATGGCAGTAACGCAGTGTATGGTAACACGTATAAAGGGGCGCAGGAATGTGGCAGGAACAAAATATGCATGTGGAATATGGCGAGAATGCAGGAGTTCTTCTATTTCTGGCAGTCCCAACCTCTTAACAAGTTTGGCCCAATAGAGTCAGATGTGCAAAGAATCATGGCTAGGGAGGATTGAAAAGGCCACAAAGACCAGTGGCTCAAGGAGCAGGGCTAGCAATCGCCTGCTCTGATACCATGATAAACACAGCTATATCAAACACACAATTAGGAAAGATAGGCATGAGAGGCTATTACCATTAATATGACTTATATTTATAATACAATGGTGTGACTCTTGGATTCCACATTCCAAGGTCACTTGGACTCCTTTTGTCCATTCGACTTCCACACCTACCCTTAGAGGATTAGGTGTCCAACAAATATGAAGCTTCTCCTAAAGTAGCAACGACGAGTACTACTTGGAAGTTCATATTTTTTTGGATGGGGAGCATTTTTAAAGAACCCTGTTAACAAGCATGATTACCTTGGGGAGTATACTGGTGAATTGATTTCACATCGAGAAGCTGATAAGCAAGGAAAGATTTATGATAAAAAAGACTGCTCCTTCCTTTTCAACTTGAACAATAAATACGTTCTTGATGCATATTGGAAGTGAGATAAGTTGAAATTTGCAAATCATTCACCAACTCCAAATTGCTATGCAAAGGTGATCATGGTTGTTGTTGATCATACAGTGGGATCAAAGAAGATTGTGCAACAACCTAAATTGCAATTGCTTGAGGGCAAGCAACGTTGGGAAGGGGGGACTGTAATGTCCTCTTCTAATTAAATTGCCAAGGGAGGATGAAGTAGCCCATCCAACCCCATAGGCTATAGTCATTTGTAGAGGGGGAAACCCATTATTCAATGTTATTGGGGTAACATTGGGTAAATTGGGGTAACTGGAGGAAAATTTGTGGAAAAAGCCCAATTTTGGGGTGAAATGGAGGGAAACATGTTAACCCCTCAAATTAAAATTAGGAGGGAAGACCCCAAAGGGAATCTATAAAAAGGAGAGGAGAAGCATTTTTATCATCATGTTTTGGTGGATATTTCTGGTTTGTGAGCTGAGGCTCTTGGAGGGTTTTAAGACCCCTTATCTCTGATTGGTTTCGGTGGTGAAAGATTCCACCCTAGCCAATACCTCCTCCTCATTCTATTTGGCATAATTTTGTGAGGCATCATTCACTTGTTTGTGGCAATCAAGGGAGAAATACTGTGGCATGATTTGATTGAGCAACAAAGGAGCAGATTTGTGGCAGCAAAGTCTGTCAAAGGCATTTCCAAGGACAACGAAGGTCAAAATTGGGCAACAAACAGCCCTGAAAACCCTCCTTGAGGCATGCGGCACCTTTAGAGGAGTTCGCGTGGCAGAAAATCTTACCAAGGAAGAAAATCTTGGCGGCAGAGTTCTCCTAGGCAAGGTTACTTGGGAGCGGGAGCGAAAACGGGGAGTGGGAGCGGGAGCACCATTTTCAGAAGCTCCCAGTCTAGGAGCATTTCAGGGAGCGTTTTTTAATATAAAATATATATATATATATATAAATATATCTAAATCCGTGCTTGCGTGCTTTATAAGGACACGTTCATCGTTCAGTGTCCGAAGTATTCTACGTGTTGGACATGAAATACGACCTAAAACGTGTCTAATACGTTTTTTTTCGTGTCCTCCGAAACCGAATACGTGTCCTCCGTTTTAGCATTCGTGTCCTTAAATAGAATACTCATGTCCTCCGTTTTAGCATTCGTGTCCTTCGTTTTAGCATTCGTGTCCTCCGTTTTAGCATTCGTGTCCTCCGTTTTAAGACGTCCCATGTACAGTTTGATGGCATGCCTTGATCCCTCAGTGCAACATGACTAATCTTATTTACAGTCTCTTGCTATACTGCCAGAAATGGTCAACATCATTGATAGGCTATAGGCTATAGCATTATTTTGGACTCTATTCCACAGTCCCGACTCCCAATCCATTACACACCATTATCATTGGGTTTTTTGCTAAACACTACCTGCTGCTTTTGGGTTCTATAATTCTATTTAGGGCACCCATAAAACCATTACTATGTATATCTGAGCCTACCTTTTATTTTGGTAATTCTCTCATTCTGCAGTTTAAGTGTTAACTTATTTTAGCTTATGCCTTACTTTTAGCGTTTAGCTTTTAGGAGTTGCTTAGGCACTCTTACAATTTTTTACTATTAATTATAAATCTGGTTCCCATTGACCTACCATTTTGCTCATTTATGGATGTTAATAAAATTATTTTATCTATATTTTCTCTGGAATAGTTTTTTTAAAGGGACAACTTCTAATAAAAATGGATCCTAAGACATTGAAATTTGCTTTTAGACTTCAGCACTATCCTTACTACCTATTTCATCGAGAATGATTATCTCTTCATCATGTTGACAATGGACTTGTGTGGGAAGTATAGCTAGTTCTTCTACTTCGTGGGCTGAGGAGGATCTGTTACAAGTCCTAACTGTTGTTCAAGGGAGGATAAGTAAAACTTGTCAGTCAGAAGTCAAGAGGTAAAAGTTCATGAAATCACATAACTTTCATAGAAAACACCTACTCTGTCATTGTTATGCCACATAATCCTTACACAATTACACTTACCATACTTTCAGACACAGTTTACAGGATTATGGCCAAAACAAGAGAATGGAACAAAAGAATAAACAAACCAACTAGTACACATAGCAGCCCTGAGTCAAAATTATTTCACTGGGATCCCATTTAGAATTCATGTCTGGGTTTATCAATTATATCAAAATGAACAAGGCTTTGACCTCTATACATGTCTAAATGCTATGCCAACTCTAAAGTCTAAGCTGAGGTGCTCTATAGAAAACATGGTGTATGATTGCTAGCAATATTGCTTGTCCCTAGCAAGAGGATCATTTCTTTACCTTGCTGCATTAGCTTCATGAGACACTTTCACATCTATGTTGGATACTTATGCAACCTCTCCTAGCTTCAACGGAAGCAGTGATCCGAATCCTTGATGAAGTTCCATTTTAATGACTCATGAGTCACGAGTCATTGACTTATTGACTAATGACCATGGTTTTAATGACTATTTAGTATTTAGTATTTCTTATGTGCTTGTAGCCTTGAAGTTGTAAGTTGTAAGTTGTAACTTGTAAGTTGTATATTTGTGATTTACTAATGAGAGGGAATTTTGAATTTCAAAATTAAAATTTCAAGAAAGTATATATATATATATATTTTTAAATATAAATAAAACGTGTCCTTCGTGTCCTGTTTTCGAGGTCACGGTGTCTCGTGTCGAATACTCGTATTTACGTGTCCTCCGTGTCTCGTGTCCTCGTGTCATGTGACTTAGTATATATATATATATATATATATTTTTAATATTTTGATGCATATATGTCAACAAAAGCATGTAGAATGATGAATCGGACATAAAAAACATAAAACATATATCGAACCATATAACATCAATCATCTAGAAGTTATAATCTTCTAATCTATGTTGTAGCCTACAGGAAATGTGGGTCCCACCTCCGGTTCACCCAAAAAACGAAATGGAAACGCGTTTCCGTGTACCGTACAGCTTGGAAACGCGTTTCCGGCGTTACTGGTACGTTTCCTATACGGGAAATGTTGCTAGTACGACCGAAAACCTATGAAACCGGATTCATTTGGGGGGGGGGGGGGCAAGAATCTCGAATCCTCCGTATCCGATACGATACGAAGGGATTCGTACCCAATTCTCCGGATTCGGCCGTATCCGTACAGGGTACGTCGAATCCCGACTGTACCCTGTACGGATACGGCCGAATCCTGTACAACTGGATTCGAGCGGCCAAAAAGTGCGTATTTGACTTATAAAAATCGGATTTCTCTCATTCTTTCTCACTGATTTTTGTTTGTGAAGTGAGCAAGGAGCAAGGGTTAGCAAGGAGAAAGGGAGTTTTTTCAAAGAGATTTGAGCATCCGGTAAGTGCATTGTCCCTCTATATTTTGCATTTAGTTTGCTGTTAGTGTTTGCATGTGCATATGTTTTATATATTTGGTCATTTTTGTTTATTTTTTACAGTATTCATGGCTCAATCAAAGGCAGCAAGACAAAGGCAAAGAAAGGGGAAGAATGTTCCCATTGGAGATGCCCCTCCTGTCCCTGTTTCATCAGGGTCTGCAAGTATTCCATCTATTGGAAGTGGGGCTGCAACAACAGTTTCAAATGTGCAGTGAAAACAAACTCATGACCCCAAATACCATTGTGGAAATATGTGACAAGAGAGGCAGGGCCAGGAAAAAAGGGAAAGGGAGGAGGAAATTGTTCATGGAAATGCAATATATGCAATGACCATTTCACTTCCACATATTTCCCTGTGAAAGCTCATTTGTTGGGTTTGCCAGGTTGTGGCATTCAATCTTGTACAACAATTGAATTGCCACAGAGGAAGGAATTGGAGAAAGAGCAATTTGTTGGTACAACAACTGTGGCATCAAAATCAAAACAAAACAAGAATGATGAACCCCTTCCATTCTTAAGGAAAAGCAGCAACAAGTTCCCTTTTGAGAGTTTTAGTAGGGGACAATCAGTGAAGAGAAAGGCAACTGTAGTTGGTCCAATGGACAAGATTTTTCAAAAAGAGAAGAGGGAAGCATTTTTTTTCTATCAGAACTTCATATCCTTTAATGTTGCACGGTCACCTCTGTTTATTGAGATGTGTCGAGCTCTTAGTCATGGGGCTCTATCAGGGTATGTGCCTCTTAGGTCAGAGAAGCTCAGAACCACATTGTTGACAAAGGCAATGAAAGAGGTGGACAAAATGCTTGAGCCTATTAAATCAGCATGGCCAACATCTGGGGATAGCATTGTTTCTGATGGATGGACAAATCTAGCACGCCACCCACTCATCAACTTCATGGTGTCATCATTGAATGGTCCAGTTTTCTTGAAAGCAGTGGATGCACTTGGACAGTACAAGGATGCACAATATATGGGTGAGTTATTTATTAAAATTATTGAAGATGTAGGTGTCGATTCTTGTGTGCAAATCATTACAGATAATGCACTTGTTTGCAAGGCTGTTGGCATGATTGTGGAAGCAAAATATCCACAAATATTTTGGACACCTTGCATTGTCCATTCATTGAACTTGGCACTGAAATCTATTGCCTCTGATGTGCTTTGGATTGGAGCCATTATTGAGGATGCACGACATATCCGCAACTTTGTACAAAACCATACAAATGCCCTCACTATCTACAAGGAGTACAACAATCTATCATTGTTGAAGATTGCAGATACATGGTTTGCCTCTTCATTCATCATGTTGAAGAGGTTGAGGGAGGTCAAGACCGCTCTTGGGGCCATGGTTATTTTAGAGTTTTGGTCTTTTTGGAGAAAGACGGATCAAGCAGCCTCAAAGAAAGTGAAGGACACAGTGTTGGATGATCTATGGTGGGAGAAGATAGATCTAGTTATTCAGATCATGGAGCCTATCATTTCCTTGCTTCGATTTGCAGATACAGACCAACCCATCCTAGGAGAGGTTTATGAGGGATGGGATTCCATGATTGAGTCTGTGAGGACCATTGTTTTACAGAGTCAGTGCCTAGAGTATGAGACATCACCAGAGGCCTTCTTCACCAGCGTACAGGATATTCTTGTCAGCAGATGGGACAAGAATTGCACACATTTACATTGTTTGGCTCACTCCTTGAACCCAAAATACTACAACCATGAGTGGCTGAATGGTGGACCTTCCTGCAGATTCCCTCCTCACATGGATGGGGAAATCTCACAGGGGAGGAAAGATGCTTTGAGGAGGATTTTTCAGGAGAGGGCATCCCTTGAAGAGGTGGAGGATGCCTTTGCAGAGCTTTCCACTGGCACTGGGCGATTTGTAGGCTATGATGTGATTCGAGACAAGGGGGCTAAGAAGCCCTATTCTTGGTGGGCAACTCATGGGGCAACAAACACTCCTCTACAGCAGTTAGCCATGAGGCTCTTGTCTCAAGTGACTTCATCCTCTTGTTGTGAGAGGAATTGGAGCACATATGGGAATTTGTATAGTGTGAAGAAGAGCAGGCTTGAGCAGTCCAGGGCAGGGACAATGGTGTATGTGCACACCAACCTTCGTCTCATCTACAGGCAGAGGGAGGATGGGTCGAAGGGAAAGACAAAGATGTGGGATGTCTTTCCTGATGATATGGGTTTGGACAACAGTGTTGAGTTGGCATTGGCCAACTTGGATCTCAATGCGCCAGTGCTAGAGCCTGTCACATTTGATGATGCCGATATAGTAGAGGCGTCATCCTCCACACCAGCAGATGCAAAGATGACAGAGGAGGAGGATGCAGTAGAGGAGAGCAATGGTGAGCATGATGATCAGGATGAGGATAGTGATGCTGATTATGATGATGAGGATTGATGACTCATTGACTCTGACTCATTGAGGCTTCAGGCTTGTAGTCTTGTAGACTGTAGTTTTTTTGTATTTTCTATTTCTATTTGCCATTGGCAGTGTACTTATGTAACACATTTTGATTTTGATGACTTGATGAGAAAAATACAGTATCTTACTATCTTGTCTTTCTTAGTAAATTTGAAAATTGTATGGTGTATCAATGTATCATGTATGAGTATCTAAGATCTTAAATCTATGTTTGAAGCAATGAATTTGTATGAATTTGTGTAAAAAATATCTAATTTTTAATATATATATATATATATATATATATATTTTAAATAAAATAATATATAACGTATCGTATCTTGAAAGTGTCCTATTCCGAGGGTCACCGTATCCCAAATCCGATTCTTGAATCCCCGTATCCATCGAATCCCGAATCCCCGTATCAAGTGACTTAGCCGAAAACGCATTTCCAAGCTGTACGGCTGCGTTTCCTTCCACTTGAAATGACTTAACTTGTGTTTTTATTTTTTATTTTTTTGAGTTTGCGTGCGTTTTAATATTTTTTTAATTGTTTACTTTGTCTTTTGGATGCTCTAGATGGCTTTCTAAACTTATAAAAAGACAATTCACCTCATTCTCTCATCACACGAAATTCCTAAATTCTAATATATATATATATATATATATATATATATATATATATATATCGCATTTTCCCGTTTCCAAAGTTTGGGGAGGTCGCGTTTCGTATCGTTTCCCGTTTCGAAAACTCATTTCCGTTTCCCCGTTTCGTGCAATTTAGCTTCTAATCTAGAAGATTATGTTTATAATCTAGAAGTTAGAAACATTCAACATATTGACTCTTGAGTCTCATGATTCATCAATCTTAAAGTTTCAAGCTTTCAAAAGTCAATATATAACATTTATCATCATCGATTCATTGATCACCATAGTTGTACTTGTAAGCTAAGTGTAACATTTACAACAAAGAATATTTAACATGAAATGAAATGTTATAAAATGAAAGGAAATGAAACAACTTTCAAATTTCATGAAGCATCATATTCATAATTCATAATGAGTTATAAACTTATAACTACCAACTTCAAAGTTTCAAACTTCAAACTTAAATTGTCATATATTGTTTACAAAAAACATCAAAATAAATATGAAATAGTCAAGTTTTAACAGTTATAAAAAGTTAAAAACTACTAGAAACTAGAAAAGACTAGTAAGTCTATTTTATTTATTGCTTGGCCTCTTGCCACGAGAAATGTCTAATTTTTGAAATGTGAGCAGATCGTGGTAATGGTGGTCTTCTAAGGCTTGGCCTTAATGCTTGTTGACATTGTCTTCCCTCAGAAAATATAATTAAAAAAATGTGAATAATTTCTCTAGAAATGTTAAAGGGTATTTGTAAAGATGTAAGAATGAAGAATAATTTCTCTAGAAACGTTAAAGGGTATTTGTAAAGATGTAAGAATGAAGAGAAGATACTTTATGTCAGACAACCACTTAAAGATAATGATCCAATAAAATATTTACACAAATTCCCAAGATGTAACCCAAAAGAAAATGAAAAAGCTCTAACCTGTGGTGTGTCTTAGATGAAATAATGTGCACACTGCAAATTGTCAACCATAGAAATCTAGATGGTTGTAAAGATCTAAAAATCTTAAAAACAATGGCGTATTAATAAACATTGAACACATATTGAGAAAATCACATGATACATCTAGTTTTTCGAACACTTCTAACAGAATATCATCTTAAAAGATACGGTAAGATACTGTAATGTTGGGGTCACATTAGGCAGCGTAAACTGGGGCTTTGATTTTGATATCATTGTGTAGGAAGCGACATGCTTTTTTATGTGATGGCCACATAAGAAAAAAATGGGATCTTGCCTAATAAAATATAATAGAGTTAAAATCTTAGAGCCGTAAGTGAGCCCCCAGGGGGGAATGGGATCTGCACTTAAGCTTACTGCTTAGGTATTCGGCATGTCCAATAGGTGGAGAACACGTAGAATGTGTTGCTAAGGAATAAATTAATTTCTTCTAAGGAAATGGGAAATTCAACCTAGAAGGCATATCATTAATTATCCAAAGTTTAAGCAATTGCATTTTCATCAACTTGTTACCCATTTTGCCATTAAAGTCGTAAAATCTCTAAGAAACAGTAGATGGGAAAATACACAAGCCCCCATCTCATGCAAGCAATATGGCCATGATGACATATCTTGATTGCAAAGGACTGTCAAGTTGGTTTCAATGTGAGAAAGGAGTAGGTGTAAGGCATTAACAATAGTACAAAGATTTATTTCATAATATTTAGGCCCTTTTTACAATGGAGATAAATTGTTGTTGAATTAAATACTGAGTTTCAAAGGATCATATATATTCTGCTTATAATAACTACAACAAAATGAGTCTTAAAGCTAAGCTTTTGTTTTAATGCCTTAATGAAAATTAGCCTTTACTCATATCTTGACAGTTGATCCTTGCATAAAACGAATATGATGTATGCTTTTCAACTAGTTTGAACAAAATCCATTCCACTTTATGGTAGGAAATTTTGTCTCAAGATTGTAAAAGGATATACCTTTCCTGGGTTTACAATAAAATAATGACCATTACCAAATGGAATTGTATCATAATATGCTAAAAAATAGTCAAGACACAAATTATATTGACAGTATAGTTAGGTTGGCAAATGGATGATTTAAGCGAATGGAGAGCAAGTAATTTCATTTAGGACCAAGTCTTTAAGCAAAAAAAACGCTCCTGAAAATGCTCCCTCCCTAAAAAAAATGCTCCCGAAAACGCTCCCTTCCTAAAAAAAGCGCTCCCTAAAACGCTCCCTCCCTAAAAAAGCACTCCCTAAACGCTCCCTAAAACACTCCCTGAAAACCAGGGAGCATTTTTCCTCTTTAGGGAGTGCGCTCCCGATGCGCTCCCAAAACTCTCCCGCTCGGAGCATGAATTGGGAGCGGGTTCAAGAGGGTGGGGGGGGTTGGGTCGCTCCCCCGCAACCCTGCCCCTAGGGCCCTACCTGAGGCAGTGGCCACCTTGAAGACTTTTCTGCAGCAGCAAAGTATTAGCTAGGGCAGCAAAATCTTACTAAGGCAGTGACTTACTTGAGGGTGCATTTTTCCCATTTGGTGGCAGTGAGGATTGTTTAAAGCCTACTGAGCTAAGGGTTTCCCGGGAGATTCCTCACTGGCAGCGGCATATTTTAAGACAGATTGGAAGACATTATTTGTGACAACAGCCTCACCTGTGGTCTGGTTGGGACAGTGAGGGCTGCTTAGGGCAGCATAGGGAAGATTCGAAGCAGTGGCATCACGTTTGTGTGGATTTGTGGCAGTGGGACAAATCTGTGGTTTATTTCATGCACCGCGGCAACAGTGGTCTGGTTGGTTGGGCCGAGGCAGCAAAGAGGTAGCAATTCTGATGCTGGTTGCAATGTCAGGCTAAGAGTAGTAGGTTAATAGGGTTTGCTGATAATTTAATTGTTGTGCATTTAATCTGTATTGAGAAGTTGCAAGGGCTGTGTGTTTAAACCCGGTATGTACTGTTGGATTGGTTTCATGTACATGAGTTAGTGATGCTGACTACTCTGTTTATTGTTTTCAATATTGTTTATTTGTTTGCAAAATTGAAGGAACACTATGATACTAGTTAAAATACAAATTTGTCATATGCTTTTTTCAACCCTAAGGGCAAATTTTCCCCAAGGGATATTACAATGATGCCCTTTTCTGCTTCAAGCTTTGAGAAGTTATCTTTATTTAAATGTTGTAAAAATTGCTGTCTGTCGCCACTCTGTGGTTAGAGCCATCCCTTGGCACTTCAACGGATTTGTTCATCTGATCCTTGAATCATGTTACAGTTTATCTTCTACGAAGTATCTACCATTTTATTTGCCTTCCTCATTATATTATCATCACTATAGAATGCTCATGTTTTTAAGATACAGGGCATTTAAGACTACCATGATCCTCCCAGTCTATGAATTTGGTACCACCCATAACATGCATTTCTGATCTATATGACAGATATGACATTTTTTGTTCATATATTGGTTACATATCGCTATGTTTATTTTTTTAAACTGCGCTTTCATAAACAATATCCTTTCCTTGCTTTATGAAAGTTGCCTGAATTGGTTCCGGATGTTTCTACAGCCACTTAGAACCTTTTTCTAATCAGCAAGCATTACTACAAATGACATTATCTGTTTCAAACCTCTGCAAATTGCTACCTAATTAATTTAGTAATTGAAACAATTGTTTCTTTAACATATGAATGAGTGGTGGCCCAGTGGGAAGTTGATGAGTGGCCATGATATATCATATAGCCACCCTCACCTTGTGATGTGAAGTTTGAACACAAAGAGACAATGCGAACACTTGCGTAGAAGAATAGAGCAATCCTAGAGAGACAACATGCAAGTAGAGAGGAGATTGCCACAATATACATGTATCGGCACTTAATGTTGTATTAGCTATCTATAAATGTACAGAACAGTTGGACAATGATCATATTTGAAGTTGAACTAAGCTTCTAGCTTACAATAAAATATATACATTTTTTTGTCAATGGGGGCTTGGTTGGTTGGTAAAGTGTGAGTGTTGCTATCTCCCCATCAAGGTTCAAATCCCGCGGAGACATGTTTGCTGCTAATGGGCTGTCTTGTTCGTGCAACCAAGCTGTTTCTCGCTGCCGGGGCTAGGTGCAGGTCCTGGGCAGCTTTAATGTAAAGGATACCCCTTCATTGTGATTGCTTAGCTGAAGGATAGTTTCCATGAACTGTAAAATGTATCAACATTATTGTAATAAATTCTCATATTTGAATGGTGCTGCTTGCACATATTGACCATCCATTTAAAAAAGCATATTAAAGTGAGTGATCAAATTTGATCAAATTACCTGTGATTTATTTACAATGAGATAGGAAATACAAAAGATAAAATGTAAATTTTGATTATAGTATATAGTTGATTAAGGCCAAAGGAACTTAGGGGTTAGGGCTCATCACTGTCATAATAATTAACTGACTAAAAACGACTTGGCTGGTTTGAACTGATTTTGGGTAAAAGCCACCTCCACCTGAGCTGATGGATGATTCTGTTGGTTCAGACTGAAGTTGATCAATTGACCAAGTCAACAATGATTCGATCAATTCCAAAAGGTTTGTTGGGCTTCCTTCTTGCAGGTCTGGTTAACCTAAAGTATAACGGAAAAGAAAAAAAAGTAATTAAAAAACCCAACCTCACCAAAAAAGCCTTTAAGCCCCCTGCCCGTCCCTTCCTTTTGCCTCACATTTCACATTGTGATGATTCAAAGAACTTGGAGCTGTAGCATTCACCTGAGCTTGGTGGAGTGAATTTGTAAAGCTAATTCACAGCAGAGTTAAAGTTGATTTCAACAGGGAATTGATCTGCATTTGTTGTCCACCCATTTGCCATGAGATTTGTCGGTGAAACCTTCTGCCCATTTGAAGGTAAATCAAGCATTCATTCTGAATGAGTTTAATTAGCTATTTTTTTTGTTTAAATATCAAGACAACATCATATTTTCATTTGCAGCTACTTCTTTTTATTACTGTTTAAGGCATTCCCATGGCTCCAGGAAGGGAGTTGGACCTTGTATCGAACCACTGCAAGGACTAGGGTTGAGGGTATTAAAAATCAGCCCATGATAAGCAGATTGTGCACCCAGGAATTTAATGTTAATTTTACATTTGCTTAAAATGAAAACACCAATCAAAATAACAGCTATGGAGTATATTAATCTACAAACTCATACTGCTGATAATATGAACAGAAAGCATGCAGATATGAATGCCTAAAACACATCTGTCTTCCAGTAACTGTCAGGAATAAAATTACAATGCAGGGACTCAAATCTCTAACTCCCTAGCTGCCCTAGTGGTGCACCCTTCATCTCTTTTATAGAATAGAGACTGGGAAAGATACAATGTATCTAGACTCATGCATGAAGTGCCCCCAACTGACAGAGTCAGACCCTAACCCTGATCAATACAGCCAGTGCGCCCTTCTGTATGAATAACAGTGCCATATTTTGTGTACTCCAACTGGAGCATGACTGTGGCATGTATGAATGGACACTCCTTGGGATCTGCACCCTCACTCAGCTTCTTATGCAAGTGATCTAACTATTTAGGGATCTGCACCCTCACTAGGCTTCTTATGCAAGTGCTCTAACTATTTAGGGATCTGTGTCCTTCTCTAAGAATATATCATGCACGTGTTCTAAACTGAACTGAACTGAATGCTGCACTGAAATAGATGTTGAACTGAACTGAGACCTTCTACATCTGGAACAGCAGTGAACTGAGCTTAACTGAAGGTGGCAAAACTGGAAATAAGCTAATTGGTGCAAGCATGTGCTCTCTACTCTACAACATAACTGTGCCTCCCTCACACTCTGCTGTGCATAAGAACCTAGGCAAACTGCTGTTGTATGTATCTGCATTAAATGCAGCATGCATGTGCCCTCTACTCTACATAGCTGTGCTTCCTTCACACTCTGTTGCAAAGAAGAACCTAGGCAAACTACTGCTGTAAGTATCTGCATTAAATGCACTCTTCCATCTGCTGATATACGGACTTGCTGCTGAACTGTGTGTGCCTTGGTGCCGTGGAGAAAACTTTCTGAGCTAAACCAGGTGAAATCCAACAGAGGTTAGTTACAGGGCAACCATTGTGGTAAAGAAATTGTGGGGTATACACTAGATGAAATGCCACTTAGGGCATGTTGTAGGGGATTTTAAAATATACCTAAAAGTGTTGGCTGATTTAAAAGCTCAAATGGCAGCATATGTTGAAGCTATTTCAAGAAAGACAGCCAAGCAACATGAAATAAAGGTGGATATAAGGATACCTTGTGAGATCCTTGGGCACTGTAGTGGATCTGAAAACCCTAGTTTTGAATCCTCCTCCAATCATGATTTCTTTAGGTTCATTCCACATTAGATCAAAAGAGAAAAACTATCAATCACTTGTTTCTATCCCACGCCTCACTTGGTTCTTAGCTCACCATTGATAGTAAGTCGCAGGAAGAAAGCAACTATACGTTGGCCAATTTTAAGATGATGCAGACATAAGATTCAGTGTTGCCTCCTTCCCATAGTATCAATCTATGCTAAATGCTGCAGCTTCATGTTGTCTGGGCTTCAAAGGCCCTACTTATCATGATTTGAGGGTTGGATTTTACAGGAGGAGGTGAAAGATAAATTGAATACTTGAAGGAATATAAAGAATCTTGGACCAAAACACATGTACCATCATGTTTGATGGAATGTCTGGAACCATTATTAATTTACTCGTTTCTTTCCCATGAGGAAAAACAGTTGATGCATCCTATTGGGTGAAGGATGTCGGTGGAGAAACATTGCACTATTTTTTGGACTCTGTGCAATGTGCATTGCTTAGATCTTGTATTTGGGGATATAAGTAAACTTGACTGGGTGAAGAGGGTTGTCAATCAAGTCAAAACCATGATCAAAGTCATCTACAATCACACATGGCTCCTAAATCTTAGGAGTAAAAGCATAGGGGGAAGGGAGCTTATTCAACTAGCTATCGCTCGAGGTGCAACTAACTTTCTTATGTTGCAATCTTTTATTTGGCGAAAGAACATCTTAAGGAAGATGTTTTATGGTGATGAATGGGTTGCATCTCAGTGTAGCCTCAAGAAGGAAGGGGAAAATACCACTCTCTTAATTTATGACAATGCTTTTTGGAAGGAAGAAGAGATCATCGAGGCCACTTAACCTCTTGTTAAAGTCTTGCCTATGGTGGATGGTGATAAACTCCCAATGGACTATATTTGTAAGGTCATTAATCAGACCAAAGAGGCAATAAACTTATAAAGGAAACGTACAAGAATAAAAAGCAAAAGTATCATTTTATTTGGAGTATTATTGATGAAAGATGGAACAAGTAGCACCATCAGCCTCTACACACAATTGGATATTTCTTAAGCCCAAAATATTATTATTTAAAAATCTTTTTAGTAGAGGGTGAGGTCAAAGATGGACTGTGTAACTGTATAGTGTGCATGGTCCCCAATAAAGAGACCTGATAACGTCCACCTTAAGATTTTGAATCTAGTGAAAATGTTGGTACTTTTGGTAGAGAAATGGTGGTTCAACAAAGAGAAAAAAACCAAACAAGGAAGCAGCTTTAATTTTTTCAAGTCATATAGTTCATTATTCTAGTCTAGAATAAAAAATCTACATATGAAATGTATAATTTATTGCTAACTCACTTGTTTTATTGCAACTCACTGATAGAACAAATTTGAAGACCCTTAGACAAACATGTAGTGCTTCTTGTTGTGTGTGTAATTGGAGTGACTTTGAGTGCATTTATTCTAGTTGTGAGCATATTTGGAGTGACTTTGAGTGCTTTTATTCTAGTTGTGAGCATAATTGGAGTGTATTTGAGTGCATTTATTCTATTTGCGAGCATAATTGGAGTGTTTTTGAGTGCATTTATTCTACTTGTGAGCATAATTGAAGTGTTTTTGAGTGCATTTATTCTACTTGTGAGCATAATTGAAGTGTTTTTGAGTGCATTTAGTTGAAGAAGAGAAACCATTTGGAAGGACAAGGATTGGATGATGTGGTCTTCATGTAGTACAATCTTCTATTGAGGTGTGACTAATTGAGCAACAAAGTTGTTGCGAATCCCATAGTCTTGGAAGATATTTATCCTTCCTTGGAATGGGTCGTGGAGGGTTAGTCAACACCATATCTAAATGACAAATTTAACGAGACGGACTTGGAGTTGCTTTTGCCACCAAAGCTGGGTAACATTGGCGTTGGTCTTAGATCTTTAGGGGCATCAACTCAAGAAGGGCGTACCCATACAACACACCCTGAGGATTGTCGAGAGGATTTAGCATATACTATTGTGGGTGATTTAGATTTCTAATGATTTTGATGAGTCATGAGATTCATGACATAGTATGCTATGTAGTCATTTGATTATAGTATGATGATTTTTGGACTCTACAGGCCATTTAGAGACCCTCAAAATTTATGTATTTTTTCCTAGAACTTTGACTTTGTGTATCAAAACTTATATCTCAATAAAGTTTTTCCTATTTGCACCCTTGCAATATAAGTCAACTAAGTTTGCATGTTTGATGTCTAATAGTTTGGATTTACATTGATGTACTGTAATTTATATTTTACTTATTATAATTGGAGAAGTTCATATATTTTATCAATTGAGTTGTTTTTATGTTCGATGGCTATTTCTAATGTGATTTCAAGCCAAGTTATAATTTTTTGGCAAACTGTGTTGATGTTTGTAGCATCAGGCAGGTACTTCTAAGCGTCTAGATGTGTACAAGTCGCTTAATTGACCCTTAACCTTAGAAATTACTTTATCTATTATAGTAATTGACTTTTATAAGGTAAACTGAGTTAATCTAATGAAATGCCCATGTTATTTGCATAAGTAAATAAGATAAATCTCAATCGTTGCATCTCAAGTGATGTTGAGATTTAATCACAACTATCAATCAACTTATAAAAGGAAGGCTAGGGTAAGGGAGAAGACACATCTTTTCAACACGAGACCTAGTGAGAGCTCAATGATTGGGCGAAGGAATTTCATCCGGGTGTGCAAGGTTTGAGGAAGAGTACCATTGGCAACAAAGGAAGGATCTAGATCAGCTAGCAAATTGAAGGATAGGTCAAGGGTTTGACCAACTGGATCCTTTCCAGGTTTATTGTTGTATTTGAGTTTTTCCACGAAAAGCGTTATTGCAAGAAGGGATCCCTTGTATGCTATAGATTACTGTTAATGAAACAACAAATTTTGAAGGGCAAAAATTATGTGTGCATGTGTATGAGATTGGTGTGGTTAATGTTTGCTTTTGTTGTTATGTATTATCTATTTATTCATGCTAAAATCCAACCGTGCTTTTTATTTAGTAGATCTGCATGATAATATGCTAGGAAATAATTAGCCAAGTTGCTAGGGTTGGAAAATTAACAAACCGATCTTGGATTGGGTTTAAGCATGATAGCATTGCTTATCAACTTGGAACTAATTCTAGATTTTTAAGAAATTTGATGGAGCTACAAAAGATAACCTTGACAAAGTTATATTAAGTCCTTTTTTTAGAGACAATAAATTGAATCTTGTTCTATCTCATGACTTAATTATTGGATTAGATTCTGATAATGAGGTCAAATTATTTCCACTAGCTACGACTTGAAACCTGAAAGTAACAAATTTCATGGTTTGAGGGGATTCAAATCTAGTAATTGATAGGGTGAAGAGGAAATCTAGGCTAGTGAAAATGGCAATTGCAAACCCTTTGAAATGAATATTAAGACTTAGCTAAGGTTTTTATAGCCATTGTGTTTTACCACCTTAGGAAAGCTTTGAATGAGTTTGTTGATAAGATGATAAATCTTAAGGTAAATGTTGAAAATATAAAAATTAATAGAAGGATCCATCAAGAAGGATCTAAATATCCAATTTTAAAACTTACTTTTTCAATTAATGAGGATGATGGCTATCATATTTGATAAAATAAGTGACGACTTTAAGGAAGAGACGACTTTAGTGAAATATGCAGACACTCGAAAGCATAAAACTAGACAAAGGGAGCCATAGATCATGGTTGAGAATGAAGACCTTGTCTTGGAGGTGATGAGAAGGGCTAGCAAGGATCATGTAAACAACTACAGCTCAACGTCTTACATAGACTTGGAAGACATGGGACACTCCAAAACTCTACAGAACATTCAGAAATATGTTACAAGGCAAAATTAATTATTGTTGATTTTGGGAGAGGATAGTATTATTTTCATGATGTAGTGGTTCATTAACTTAGAGATACCATAAAAATGTGGGTGCAAGTCATGACATGGTCAATAAGTTGCATAGGTAGCAATAATTTTATTGAAGCAATCCTAGATTAGTGAAGAAAATTGGCACATGTACAATGTTTGATTAAAGTTAGACAAATTAGAGAACACTTGGGTCAGGATTCTTTAAAGGAGACAACAAATAAGTTTGGATTGGTAAGATAAGACTTTTTGCATCTTCTCCTTGGATTTGAGCACAAAAGGCTTAGTTATATTTAAATTTGCATGTAACTATATTTAATATAATAGAAGTTTTGCATGTAACTATATTTAATATAATAGGGTTCGTACATTTCAGTGTTGATGATTGTAGCTAGAACAGGTGCTTTTGCATAGTCTAGATGTCAAGCATGAAGAAGTTGTCCAAAATTTCTCTAAGTACTTGCTTAATATATTAAGTGACTTTTATGATTCTTTCCTAAGTCAAACTGAGCAAAAAAACATTGATTAATTAATTAGTTAATGTTGGCTATTGAGCCAAGGTTTTCTAAAGAAAAGTGAATTATTCACTTTAGTGAATTAGAACTAATCTCTTTCGTTGATCTCAAGTGAGGCTTAGGATTTAATCATAGACATCGATCACTTAGGAGATTAGGGTTGGGGATCTAGCTGAATGAGAAATTATAAAAGAAAGCCTAACAAGAGGGAGAGACATTGAACATTAGAGAGTGATTTTCTCAAGTGGAGAGGGAGTATCAAGTCTAAGAAGAAGGAAATGTTGTTGCAGGAAATTCTGGAGGAAACTTGATGAGGTCGAGATCTTGGAGGGCCGAATTTGCTGGGGGGTCGAAACTCATCTTGAAGGTTTGCGCCAGGGGTCATATAGGTCATGGCCTAAGCAGGATTGTGATATTCTCTAGCACATGGGCTGTACAGGGCTAGGAAAGAAGAGTTTGAATTGCAGATTAGAGGGCCTTTTTTTTTTTCTTTTTTCCTAGGGCTGAGTTTTCCAAGGGACTGAGATTTCCTGGTTCCATTTTTGCTGTTTAAATTCTATATGCCTTTGTGGGCCATTTTCCCACTTAGGGAGCCCTTATTTACTTTGAGTAATCAAAGTGAAGAGTAAATTGGCGGGTTTGAAATTTCTGTTGTGTGATTGATTTTCCACTTGTGCTTTTGCTGCATTTTTGTTGTTAAAATACCAATGTATTTTTATCTAGGAATTGAGAAAATTATTTTACTGGGTATGTAATATTGTTGGGAATATTAAATCAGATCTGGTATTAAGGAACTTAACATTCAATAGTTGGTTAATTGTTTTTTCTAACTAGTTAAGAATGGTATCTATCCCATGGTGAAGTGTTGGATTTATTAGTGAATAGTTTGTTCTATAAAGAAACAAATGGGTAAGTGGCCATTAAATTTTGATTCACTATTATTTTTGGTGGATCTACTACCCAGGAAAGGCTACCTAGGCCTAGATAGTTATGAGATATAACAGTGGCACAATTTTTGGTTGCATTGACACAACCTTATGTTTTTTAGGGTGATTAAACCTATGTCTCTCTAAAGAAGCTCACTTGATTTACCACTTTACCACAATCCACTCGAAAATAATTTAATAATTTATGCATTTACTTGAATATTTCCTTTCAATTTTTTCCCCTCCTTTTTATCATTTATTGTTATTATTATTTTAATTACTTCTTAATTTTTCTTATGATGATCCCTTTTGATTTTTCTTTCATATGCTAAACACATTTTATAGTATAGTGCATTCTTATTATTTATATAATATTCTAGCTAGAGATGGCCAACCAATTTTAATCATCTTTTTATACATCAATATATGCATGGTTTCAAACTTTATAAGCTAGGATAACAAGGCTTACAGATGAGTATGGCTCAGTTAGCCAAGAAAGTTGAAATTACGTACAAAACTGTACCTTCGCTAATTGTTCGCATGTAGGGTAACTCCATCTTCAATAGCTTCTTTATCACTACTCATGTGTCTTGAAGTCCTAGAACTAATTTGTCATACTGAGCATGCTCCTTAGAGGACCCATGGTGGTGTCATGCTTGTTTCTAATGTTCTCATAGCACTACTCAAAGGTCACAAACCTCATTCCTCATCTCATTAGCTAGGACAAACATATTCTTCCTTGTGCCCAACATTCTAGGGTCCTTCATCTCCATTTTCAAGGCTAAACACAAGGGTTGATACTTTGAAATTACTCCTATCATTCCCTTCGCTTCTTCAAAAACTCAATGAAACAATTAAATTGCATACTTAAAGTAAAAGCTCTATAGCTCAAGCCACAAAACAAATTTTTGCATGGCAACTTTTATTGGCCCAACTGTTCGCATCAATCACCATGCCCCCAAAATGTGATAGATTTCCATTATGCAAATCAAACATTAAGATATTTCCAGACTTAAAAATTTTGAGATAGGTTCTCAAAAAGATATTCCACCATTTTGTAAAACAGGATCTCAATTGCCAAGGTCTCACTTGTGACATACATACATTCTTACGTCCATTAAGTACATGCAATGCCAACATCGGGGTCTCTTGTCATCTCTGGGGTATGTGAGATCTCAAGGCCATGTCTTGGCTCTGGAGTGCAGTGTTTCAACCTTTAGGTCTTGAAGGGAGAGAAGGTGTCATCAACTATGCTGAAGGCATTCCAAGGTCAACACTCCTCGCTAAGTGATCAACGTCCTAGGTCAAAGTGCTTAGGGAATCATCATGTGGGGTTGGATGTCGTCTTTGAATTGCTGGAGAAGCATGATACAATCCCTCCAGGAATGGCAACTGTATGCAGGAGCAAAGATCTAGCAACACACTGATAGAATCAAGTGAGCTAAACATTATAGGTACAAACCATAAGAGAGTATCAAAGTGGGCCATATTCAATGTTAATGGCATCCAAGTGCTTTTCACAAGCATCATCTTCAAATGTCTTCCTAGCTTATGATTTATAAAGAAGTTACCATGCTTAGATATGGGAGGGTTATCGTAAGGCCCTATTAGGTGTTTCCAATCCTAAGGGGAGGAATAGTTCCTAGGCCGACCCATCAATTAGTAGGTACATGTGTTCAATGAATGACACAAGGTTCAATTCATGGAGGATGCCTTTGTGTTGTACTAGCTATGAAATTCCAACATCCTTGAGGGTTATGATGTGAAGATGGAGCAATTGTGGGACCTGAGTTACCCCTTTCTTTGACGTATTTTTATTACCCCTCTTGCGCAATTATTTCATCATTGGTTTTTCCTATACACAAACACACACATATAGCATGGGTTACAAGCTCATTGATTCATCATTAACTTGTTAAAGATGAAGCATTTCTTTGCTCATCAGGGTTGGGACATTCATAGTTCCTTTATTTAGATAGCTCATGCATTAGCCAAGAATTGGGCGAGGACTAATGAGGGGGTAGAGTTTAGGCTAGGCTTTTGTCCATTCACTTTCATTTATCCCTGCCAATCTTTTGCATATTAACATTATGGCTCGTCCTTTTTCTTTTCTTTCTACTACATCTGACCTCTTAGGGCAAAGGTTCCAAGCCCCCACTCAAGGATGAGGAAAACAAACAACAAATATTGGTGGTAGATGGCAATCAACCCGAAGATTGGATGTGGATATAGGGGAAGATGCAAAGTGTTAAATATGGCTTACCATGGACATGCGACATCAATCAAAGCCTCCTATTAGTGTCCCTCCTAGATAGTGAAAGAATGGCCTCAAGGAAGGTCACACTGGACTAGGGGCAAGTGATAACCACCGAGGTGAAGGATGAGAACAAGTGTACAACCAAAAGTAGTGTATCATCCAATTCAAACTATGTAGTATGGTCCTTACTATAATTCCCTTAAACGTTAAATGAAAGCACTTGAATTCAAAAATTATTAATGAACCTCATAATAGATGGTTGACCTCCATCAGATTAGTAGGCTAGATGAAAAAAACATTTACCGAAGTGTGGATGAGAGGCATCTGAAGTTGGCTATCTATGGATTATGTAATGTTCCTGATAAATTAGTCAACCAAGGATGAAGTAGCCTATTGATCCCCATAGGCTATAGTCCTTCATAAAGGGGAAGAACCCCAAAATTCCCACTATTAGGCAAGTTTTGGGGCAACTGGGCAAAGAAACCCAAAATTGGGGCTTGGAGGAACGTTTACTCAAGCATTTTAGAAGAAGAGACCCCTCTAGGAAAGCTATAAATATGAGAGGGATGTGTTGAAAAGTGTAACTAGGTTCGGTCTTCATAATGACTTGTAATTATGAATTTATGTAATGAAGAGACAAAGATAATAAAATGTATTTTGTAATGCTTGCTTCATGGGTTTCATGAGCAAGGAGTTTTTATTATAGGTCGAAGACTTCTTCTTGATGTCTTTAGGGGTTTGTCATCTGGTAATAAATATATAATTTAGAGTCATGTATATGAAGTGATGTTACACTTGTAAACGACAATTTATTGATGTAAAAGTATGCTCCAAACCCTTGTCACGATGCTCCAAGAAGTCGGCTAAATACATGTGTTGAAGATACTCCTTGACAAGTTGGCCTACCATTAAGAAGATCATGTCGGCCTAGGAACAGTGAGATAGTCCCTATATAAGAGTGGACTGCAACCTCACTTCACCATGAAGAATTTAGACAAGGTTTGCAATCAAGTGCGAGGTTAAGGTCTGGGTTTTGGTGCAAAGAGAAGAGGCAATTCAACGAATAACAAAGGAATCATATCGCAAGAATAGGAGCTCTCTTTTTGGGTCTAAAGATTTCGGTCCAGGTCTGTACCATACGTCCAAATTGCAGTGAAGAGCACAGTGCGAAGAAGAGGACTATGTCTCGGACTAGTCCACAATCCAACAAGGAATATAGTCCGTAAAGAAGTTCTCTTGACAACAAACGAAAGGATATTACAAGGAGTGCTAAGGAGACTGTGATCAATGTTGAGGAAAGGTAGCGCTAGGCTCTGTCATTGAGTTCATACTCTCATAGGCTCAGTAATACACACAATGTTAAGGAGGGATATTACAGTAAATACAAGAGCTCTGTCTTGGGTATCAAAGGTGCAGTTAGAAGGCCGAGGAAGAATCTCTTGGAGGCTGAAGAATAGAAACACATCATTTGGGCTACTAAGATTAGGGACCGAGTCTCCCTAGTGTTGGTGCAACATAGTGCAGAAAAGGAAGATCAACATAAGGAGCCTAGAAGAGCAAGTGACAAGGGTCTTGGAGGCATACTAGCGTCAAGGGTTTGTGTCATGGTCGTGGTACTCGTCAATTGAAGATCTATAAGAAGAATTTTGATCGGGTTTTCCTCTCCAAAAGGGAGAGGTTTTGGCCCTGGCTTGCTAGCCTAAATTTTGTGTCTCTTGTACATTTGATAATTGACTTGATGAAGAACGTAATAATCTAACGAAGATAAGATCTAAGTGAAAGAAGCATAACGAAATCACAAGTAATTATCATGAAAGAGAAATTTTAATAAAAGCCCTAATTTCTCAACAGGATGAATTCATTTAAAATCATCATTGGATCAAATTTTATCTCTAATTTTCTTTGAGCTTGAGGCTCAGAGGGTTTTAAGACCCCTTTTTTCCTATCAATTTTGGTGGTGAAAGATTCCACCCTAGTTGATAAACTTTTTATCTTTCTTATCTGTCTAGCACAGGTTTCACTAGAAAAATATTTATGGTTTGAAAAAGATTATCCAACTAACCGCAATCCTCTCTATGAAAACATTCTGAAGCAAGACAAACCAACGCATTATCTGAGGTCTACTGATGTGTTTGAATACAATTAATAGCAAGATTCTGTACTAAGGGTATGCAAGCTAATCAGTGACAGCTTTTTCCTAGGACCGCTAAACTTTGAGAGGCAGCGAAGCAATTTGTAGGTTAACGAAGCCTTAGCCAGAGGGCGAGTTTTGAGACATTAAGATAATCTAAGGCAAATCACGATTTTTTTAGTATACGCGAAGGTTTTAGGAGGGAGTCAGTTGGTCCCTCTCCTGCGTTGGTTGTCATGTAAGTAGATTCGGAAACACACTAATGTAACCGCACCAAGAATTGGGAGCTGGGGGTCTACGACCCAAACCTTGAGGATTGACCTGCGATACGTGACTGCCCACCACTCGGACGAATAAACGATTTGCAGCCGAATAGCGATAGCGTGACCAAATATTAGTAGAGGGTCTTTTTCTGATTGGTGTTCAAAGGGCAGATTGAGCGAGGAGCAATCCAGTACGATTGGAAATGTTCTGAGGGTTCTTTGCTGTCCTATGACAAACGATAGACTCCTGAAGCCATTCTAAGTCAAGTTAGGGCTCCTACAAGATTCGGATGGCAATATAGAGACTTAAGTAACGCTCAAGGCAAAAACGATACTGAAATGGATCTCCTGAGGCATATGCGGGTGTCGAAAGCGCAAAATTAAAGTTCTGTAGCAATTACGGGCCCTGTAACAGAATAGATAGGTTTGAACATTTCTGTAGATAGCATTTTGTAGCAATCAAAAAATGGATCTCTGATTAAGATGTCATTACATTAATTATGTGGAATTTGTGCTATCTCGCTGTGTAGATTCACTGGACTTTACACTGGGTTATTGCATTGTTGAATGAAGATGATATTGCTCTGTTCAGTTTAAGGAAACGCTACATTGTTTATTCGTTTTTCTTGGTATTATTGAGAACTGGCATTGTTCATTGCAAAATATTAATTTTTATGAAATTAACTGTTGAAGTGGAGTGAGAAAATTCTTTAAAAAACCCTAATAACATAAGAACCCTAGGACAAAATTAACCAAGGCCATCACAGATTATGATAGGGCTGTTGTTTGGCAGGCTAAAACAATAGGAGAGAAATTTTCTCCTCGGGGTTACCCACACGGGTGGGTAACAAGGACTATTAAACATAATAATACACTTTTCTAAAAAGAGCCATGTCCACAGATAGCACTTCTAAAACTAGAAGAGTCTTTGTGAAAGTGCTTGGCCAGTTGGCACTGATGTTAAAACCATTGTAAGAAAATGCAAGAGAGAAAAGAGAACAAGCAGGTTTTCAATGCTACATACTATTTGTACTCTTTTTCCATCGTACACAACAACACATAGTAAATATTTATAGTACAAAGTGGTACCATAATTGGACACTAGGATTAGATTATTGTGTGGATAAAAATGACCCTATGATATAAAAACAATCTTTTGTTTCTTTATATAAGATTGTGCACATTTTAAAACTAATAGGGACAAGTTGGCTCTGATGTTAAAATCAATATGAGCAAATGCAAGAAAAAAAAAGCGAGCACACAGGTTCCCAATGGTACATACTATATACACTCTTTATAGATAAATACAACCCTACAATTGCGGCTAGAGGTGCTTTTAGCACAACATCGAAGAGATGTTGTAATGTCCTGTTCTTTAAACAATACCTGTATTTGGGCTCGAGTTTTGATAACTCATATTTTTTCCCATGGTATTAATATCTTAATGCATACTATGTATTGATCATAGTTATTAAAACCGGGCGGTTTGAACCGGTAACCGGTCAAACCGGCCGGTCAGCATGCTGGCCAGTTCAAACCGCCCATGCAACCGGGTCCAGCCTTGACTTGACCAAAAAACCGGTCCTAATCGGCTGGTTAAGGACGAAACCGGCCGGTTTATGAATAAGCCGGCCGGTTTCGTCCTTAACCGGCCGGTTAGTTGCTCTTCCCAAGACGCGGACCCACCCACGGCCAGCAAGGTGTTTTAGCCTTTTAGGGCTGATGTGGAGGTAAGGGGAGGGTTGTTTCCCTCCAAAAACACCCTCCCCAATCTTTTATAAGCAGGGGCAGCGTCTCGTTTGTCTGACACCATCTCATTTGGAGATTTTGTGAGTTTGATTGAGAGCTTGGAGAGTGTTGAGTTTTTGCTAGAGTTTGAGGCTTGCCGCTTGAGCTAAGTAGACTGTAGTAGCCATCATGCCTCCAAAAGGCAAGGATACTGCATGGGCTCATTGTGATATGATTGATGGTAAAATGATTTGTAGATATTGCCAAATATCTATTGTAGGAGGGGGTATTTACAGGTTCAAGCAACACTTGGCTGGGATAGGAGGCCATGTAAAGCCATGTGGAGCACCAAATGAAGTAATAGGGCATATTAGGGCAGAATACCTTCAGAAGTTTGAGACTCAAGTCACTGAACCAATAGAGAAGTTTGTGACTGGAGCAGTTGCAAAGTTTGGCAGTCGAGAGTCGGGAGACTCAAGTTCAACCAACTGAAGTCTGAGTTTGAACTTTGATCATGATTAGAAGTTTCAAGTGATAATGTTGATCATTAATTAGAATTTAGTAATATCATATATGTAGATTTGTAGTAGATTGTCACTATACTATGTAGGCCAATGGCCTCAATGCTCATAGCTTGTAGCATTGTTTTTGGACTTTACGGGTCATTTGGAGCCTCATTGCTTATGTATTTTTTCGATGATACGTATTGCACTCAGTGCCATTTGATATATTCACCTTTACATGGTATATAAATGAGCAAAATTTGCATATTTTGTCCTATTGGCTTGGAATCATGGTTGCAAATCTTAAAAATAGTTTTTTTTATTAAAAAATAATTATTTAATGTATTTTTTTTAAAACCGGTTCATTGAGATCTGACCGCTACCGGTTAGACCGGTTCCGGTTCGAAACCCGGTTCATTAGGTCCACCGGTCCGGTCACCGGTTCCGGTTTTAATAACTATGGTATTGATATCTTCACATTGATCATTTCTCCTCTTATCCATCCTCCTCTCATCGTTTATCATTCGCCCTGATTTATTTTTCAGTTTTCATTTCTCCTCTTATCGACTAGGGTTTTTTGGGCATCAAGCTTTGGTTTTTTGGGCATGCAGGTTTAAGACGGTTCAGAGGGCGAAATGCCCTCTCTTTCTCTTTCATTTTTATTGATAGATTTTAGACCGACATGACTCCTTTGCATCTCATGTACTATTGGTTACAACTTACAGGTTTAAGTGCGCAGCTTTTTGTTTTTCATTTCTTATATACATGCGGCTGCGGAGTTTCTAGGGTGTTGATCTCTATATGTTTTGTGCTTGCTGGGTTTAACTACAGACACAATTGTACACATTTCTTATTTATTTTTATTGATTTATTTTATTTTTAAAATTTTCTCAGGCATATGCCTTGCATTCTCCTTTCTCCGCAGGGCCGTTAAGGGTCTCAGAGGGATGTGGCTTCCCCTTGTACTTCTGCGTGTGGTCTGGTCTAAGTAATGAGCATGACCCTCTATATTTTATTATTGGTGTGACTCTTTAATACCTGCCGGCGCCTTGGAGTTATTGCCATCTCCTGGCGTAGCTTCTTTCTGTGAAAGCTCTGCTGCTATAGCTGCAGGGATCCAAGTTGGGGAGGTAGCTTCAGCGATGTGAGACTTTCAGAGACTTAGTTCTTAGTCAACCAACAGATCTAATTCGTATTATGTCTACTGTGGCCGCAGCATTTAGACTTGGAAGAATGGAAATTATCATTTGGAACTGAATTTGCAAATTAAGCATCCAGGTGCAACTTCAGATGGCAAATACATGGTGCATATATAGATGGTCAACGAGTCTATATACATTATAAATTTTATTTCTGGATCTACATTTACATTTTTTTAAAATTATGCTTTATCATCAAGGCAGGCATTGCCCCCTGTTTGGACACAAAAAATCCTTATTTAAATGGAGGCAGTGTGGAATTCGAACCTGCCCCTCTGGGGCTTATGATGTTTGTTGGTTTTAATTTATAAACTATCAGATGGAGTGGGGGTGTTCAGGTATTATTACAATAAAATTATTAGTGAATTATTGCATTTTATAAATGGTTAATTTTTATTCATTTAAGGGTTAACTTTTGTAAATGGTTAATTTTTTATTTTTTTAAGGGCTAAGTTTTGTAAATGGTTAAGTTTCTATATTTTTGGGGTTACATTTTGTAAATGTATTAAAATGACCTTTTTTTGGGTTAAATTTTGTAAATGGTTAATTTTTCATATTTTCAGGGGTTAAATTTTGTAAATGAATTGATTTTTCATAGCTTTGCCTTTTATTAAATTTTTTGTTAATTTCCATTTTTTAACCAAATTTTATAGGATAAAATTATTTTATTTTAAAAGTGGTCAAAATTTTATATAGATTATATAAAACCAGCCTTGATCTATTTTAACTCCAGATCTACCAAGCACCGAGAGGGATAAAGAAGAGGTATGCACCAAGAGATTTGATCCCTCTCGGCGTAGATTCAAGTTAAGATGGATCTAGGCTGGTATAAAAACAATATTTGTTTTCTTATATGACATTGTGCATATGAGACTGCCAAATACATGGTGGCTACAATGAATCATGTGGCAAAATCAGGTGATTGTTGCCCATGTCACACCACTCGTTGTTCCACACCCTGCAAGGACCAAACTTGTATTGTGGCACAACCAGAAATAGAAGACAGATTTAAGATTGAATGAATGAATACCAAATGATATGTCTTCATGGAATCTAGTTTATTTATCTCAAAAGGAATGGATGAATGTGTATTGACTCTTGAGCTTCAATGTCACGTGCACATTGATACAGGGACCTGGAAAGCAAGATGGAATGTGTCCATCACATAAAGGTGGCAGAAAAGTAAACTCGTTAATTCAAAATAGATATGAAACAAATTATAGGAATTTACAAATGACTTGAATTAAAGATCTGAGGTGTAGGCTACGTTGTATAGATATGGATATAGGTGTGGTATCTGGTATGGATACAACAAATTTATAGATTGGCCTGGATAACACTATAACTAGGATGTGGCAATATATATTTACATGTTCCAAAAAATCATGAGAAATAAAGGTTTAAAATGCCATTCATGAAGTAAATCCAAAATGGAGAATTGTCATTAATTTTAGTATTACGATATGCCAAATGAATGTCTCGTCACTTAGTACCATCTAGAGTTCAATTTGGCCCTGATATCTTGTAATTTAGTGAAAACTAATATTGACTTCTTGCCTACATTGCAGTCTAAAAAGTCGAAACGAAGGCTTCGAAAACCTGCTATTGTCACTTCGGCCTATGCAAAAGTAATGAAGAAGCTGAACTTTTGTGGTTAATATGCCATAAGATATGGTGGCCTAAACATGGAGTTGCAATGAGTTCTGAGTAGCTCTAGTAGATGCCATTGAAGTTTGAACTGCAACAGAATTTGATACAAGCAGAAGCTGAACAAATTTGAGTTGGTCACTTTTTGAGGGATTATTCTATTTGCGAGAGGACTTTCAGGATTCTAATATTCTTGCGCAAAGATGAATAACATCCAATTCACTGAAGGAAATATTTCATCGTGATTTTTTTTGAAAATCGTTTGATGAATTTATTTTTAGCATTATCTGACATGCAGTCTAATGAATTTCTGAGCATCGCATAAATTAATATAAGCACCACAACAGCCTCTCTGTGAGTTTATGTTTTTCTAAGTAACATAGATTGATTCAATTGCTTCCTTTTTAGCTCCGCATTCTTTTGTAATTCAGATAGGTAGAACCGAACCCATTCTGAGTCATGTCTTTTCTTCCTTGAATTTGATCTATTAGTGAGTAGAAGGGCATTCATTTATTTTGTGGTAAAATTTGGCTGTTTCGAAGGTGTATCATTTAAAGTCAACTGCCTTACAAAATCTAATATTTTGAAAGTTTATTCAAAGGCATATTAACTATTACTGTTTAAACAGGTTTCAATGAGATCAAAAGCAAAGGTAGATAATGCCTTTCAAAATCTGAAGTGAAACAAACTAGACCCTTTAACAACTAAGTGAACTTAGAAGCTTGTGAGCAGTTTGGAACTGCTGTACATAGCTAATCAAAACAAAACCTCACAATTAAACTTATCAACTGGTTACTGAATTTGTTGACAATACTGCTTGCACTTTTGTCTAGAAATAGGACTCATTGATCAATGAAAGCTTTGTTTCTACTCTGCCAAATTGTATAAACTTTGGTCTTGTAGCACTGCTGGATCAACCTCCTAACTTGTTAACCCTACCCAGTTTGTCTTCCAACTTTGCAGACTTGTGAGCAAAGAAAGTCATTATAATACAAATAAGTTTCCCACCCAGTTTTGGCATTTGAGTACAATGGTACCCCGAAATATATGCTGGATGCTATCTCTATCTTTGCAGGAGAAAGCTTTGTGAGCCAATGGCCATTTTGTTGCATTTTCACCAGGTTTAAACATGCTTCCACCAGATCCCCTTCCAATTCACAGAGAAACAAACTCTGAGCAAGAGCTCTCAACATATGTCTTAATAAAAGTTCTAAAGTTGGTGTTGCATAATGCTGTCTTAATGGACCTCAAATGGTAGGATTTTTTCTTTTTAAAATGCTGTGCAACTGTGGTGTAACTATGGTGAAATCACTAGTCACATATCTCGGGGCCCATATTTGTCAACTCTATTTTGATGTCATGTTCAGGGTCGGTGGTCAATATTTAGGCCAGTTATCATTTAGGATTATTTTTTATTTATCTATTTAAATTTTAATTTAAAAGTTTTAATTTCCTCCCTTGGATCTCTTGTATGTTCTTTATTATCTATAATTTTGCCTTGGAATAACAACACAATATGTTTTACTCGGAACTAGTCAGATTTTAAACCCCATTTATAAAGAGTAAATTAAAAAACTTAGTGCTAGAGTATTATCTTAGCAAGACCTAAAAGATTCATTAATGCTATCTACGAGATATTTCCGACAGAGACATAAGTTCATCAATCATATTTGTAGAAAACCAAGATGCCACTAAAATGCAAGTGGCTTTTGTTAGTTTTTGCTCTCATCTTAGAAGCCATGTAATGAATTTTAGTTTAGTGTTGTATATCCACTGGTATTTGTAACTCATAACAAAACGATTAAAAATTGGAGCAATAACATTGACACAAGGACTTGTAAACTCCATACTTGTAAAAGATAGTATTTGTTCTCATTTAGTTACTGCATTCTTGTGAGATGAGTCTATAGAAACAATTGAAGCTACGAAAGCCTCAAATATGAATGATGCTACTAAAAACATCAAAGGATACATTTGCATGGATTGAAAGAAAAATGGGGTGAGTGAAGATGTGAGATGAGAGGATGATTATTAAATCATATAGACGACTAAGGGAATCCTTATGCAATTATTCTTATAAAGTTTCTCTGACATTAACATATTTGTAGGCTTATCCCTTGTGACCAAAACTATTCATCAGTTTACTCTATAGATTCAATTTATATTTATTTTAATACTCTTTATCTAATCACGCTGACTAGGATTTGCACTGGCAATGAGCATGCTAACTTTTTTCAATAGGACAACCATGCATATCTTTAAGGAGCACCTTTAACTCTGAAATACAAGGACAGTTCTTTCAGACTACACAATTACTCCATGCATAAAAACCAATTCATATAGATTAACTAAGGGAAACTGTATGCAACCAGTAGTATTTAGTTTCATTCACAGTGACATGTTTAGGCATTGCCATTACAAACAAAACTGTGTATGAATTCATAAATTTTCTTGGTAGGGTCAATTTTCATTTTTTAATATACTCTTAATTGGATTATGCTTGTTAAGATTTGCACCAAGGAAATCTTAGTGTCGAACACTGCTTGTTGCCAAACAATCGTTTGATGAACATGTAATTTGTAAAACCATTTTTTCGGAAATCACTTATATTAACAACAAATAAAGCACATTAAATTGTAAATAAACCAACATGGACAATTACCTAAAAGCTAGCAAAAGGTTCTTTCGGTCAAATCGTGCCTCATTGTAACAACCACCACATGTTTCTTAGAAGGAAAGTGCCTTTAACTCTGAAATATAGGGATAGTTCTTATAACAACTATTCTTACACAAATACTCCATGCCTAAAACTCATCCCATATATAATTTCCCTGTAACATACAAAGTAACCATTTGGATAGAGTGCCAGACTCCTTTATGATGAAAATGACAGATCAGCATCACCTAGAGTGTTGTGTTCCAGTAGATCTTTACCAAAGAAAATATCTCCAAGAGGACTATATAGAATACCAGTGTTCATGAGCAACAAAACATTTCAAAAAATTGGAGATTAGTCTTGATTGTGCATCATGTGGACACATATCCTCGATGAATCCCAGGTGACAGAGGTGTTCCTTAAGGGTATGTCCCGCAACACAGAAAACCATGCAAAGCCTGCAATGTGTGGGAAACATTGAAGCACTGGCTTGTACCGAGCCATTTCACCCATGTAGCTCCATCTAAAATTCCCCATCTTCTATTCAACTTCTCTTGCATTGAAATGTGATTGTTGAAATACAAATATACTTTCTTAGCTTGTGGATCCATATGGGTTCATCATATTTCCACCCCCGATCTCTCGAAATATGCTGTGAAGTAAACATGTTAATTTGTATGTCTTAATTAGGGGGAATTCTCTATTGAATACCTTGGATAGTAATATGATTAGAATGAATTAAGCCATACTTTCTTGAAAGAGTATGCCATGTTTTCTACGATCTGTTACCATCATCCCAAAGATCTCTCCATGAAAATCCATTCTTAGAAAGTTAGGAAGGTATCCATCTAAATTTAGAAAGTTAGGAAGGAATCCATCTAAATTTGGTAACAGGAACGTTGGAATTTCCAAGTCCAAACTAAATGGCAAGCCAAATCCAAACCCCTTCAAAAACCATTCCAGTGCCAGGAGAGGTTTGAAGCGACCTTTTAATGTGCTTCACAAATGCTTTGTAGCACTGGTGAGCCATTGATTTTGATGTTCTATGTTGCCAAAAATAACATCATTGGGCATAAAAGGTCCACTAATTAGGATTAGGATTTGGTGTTTTCCATAGATGATTTTTTTTTTTTTTTTAATCAAACAATACTTTACAGGGGTCAGCACCAAAAAGATGTCTTACAATAAACCTTGCTGAAAGAACTGCTCCTTTTAAGTCTAACCTCGCGAAGTCCGAAACTGCAATTTTTTTATGGACAGCTAATGTGTTGATGTGGATTGCATTCTATGGTTTACTTAAACATAGGCCATTAAGTCCCCCAAGTACTTCTTGTACTCCATTCCAATGTGAAGCTGATGGAAAGCAACATGAAACATAATAAATATGAAAAGCTTGAAGAATCATACCAGTAACTGTAAGCTGGCCAAGGGAATGTCTCTGAACATCCACTCTTAGCGTCTTATTTTGAAGTTTCTGTTAACTCAACTTCCACATAGAATATAGAAAGATGTACTCCAAAGGGTATTTGGACATGCTTTCATGGTTAAGGTCTGGTTAACGATT
Organism: Pinus albicaulis; assembly: GCA_034641835.2. NCBI lineage: Eukaryota > Viridiplantae > Streptophyta > Pinopsida > Pinales > Pinaceae > Pinus > Pinus albicaulis. The sequence continues at coordinate 1,243,727,192 of CM076582.1, forward strand.
TGTTGTATGGTGTAAACTCTCTTTTGCAATGTTTCAACTTGTTTTGTTTATGTTAATGAGACTCTTTTAGATAAAATTATTTTGCACAAATCTATCAGACAAAGCTGCCCCTTGGATTTTTGTTTGTGTTTGTTGTTGATGCTCCTAGGCTACTTGACGCTACTAGAACTCGTGGCCGGATTGGGGAAATTTCTATTCCAAGTTGAAGGATAGTGATCATAACTGCTTTGTCTATAATTCTTTCCTCATCGTTGAGATGTCACAATATTTAATGGTTGGTGTCTTGGAACTTTGGAACACTTCCTGCTTTTGTAGTTGGGACAATGATAAAGTAATTCCAAAAACAATTATTGCCTTGTTACAACTGATTTTAAAACTATTATTACTTTTCATTTATAATAGTCCATATTTATACATATTTTACGTGATAAAAAGGATCTTTCAAAATTCTTTATGTTGGTTGATATCCTTTATGTTCGTTTATATCCTTTGAGACAATATACCTGGTCTATAGCATTGTATCAACAACACTGAAAAATTTAAATCAAATGCAAGTTTGATTATCAAATTTTTATTACATTTAAAATAAAATGTAATAAAATTTTGATAATAGAGTTATCAGATTTTTTTCTTTTTATCTAAATAGACATGTTTGTGTTATCTATGAGGTGTAGATTAAATGGTTTGAGTGGGGTTTCGTCTCCACCAAGGTGTCAAGTTCAAGCTTCATAGGAGGCGTTGATCCCAAGGGGTATCTAAGCTCAACTGAGCTTGTACAATCTTGGTGATAACATCCTATGGGCTAGCCTTAGCCTAGAATCAACCTAGTTACACAAAAAAATGTTTATGTTTATGTGTTTCACTATCCTTTAAAGCAATCACATATTTGTATGAGATTAGAAACAAAAATTAAATAAGATTTTAATAATTTTTTTTTCAAAATTCCATTTTTTTCCCTAATATACATATGACCATTTAGTGATTTCTGTTTGAATAGACATGATTATTTAATTATACGGTTTCATTTTTGAAAATAGATAATTGCATGCACTTTTATATATATATATATATATATATATATATATATATAAGTTCTCTCTCAAGAAGGCAAGATTGTGAAAATGTAAAATAAATGTGAGTACAAGGTTTCATGTTTAAATCTTGGTTGCTTATTCCTAGCTGCGTATTAGGAGACCTGAGATCAACATTTTATTCCAAGCCCTGATCAACATTGTATTCCTGCATGTGCAAACATACACCTTAATTTCATATTAATTATCACCTAACTTGATCACAAATTTTATATTGTTATTATTATTTGTTAAAAGTGATTTTTAAAATCATGTTTATTCCATAATTATTTGTAACTTTAGTGAATCTCAAATTTATATTTCACAATGTAATATTAAAATGAACATTTCATGCATTGAACTTTGGTGAATTACTTATAACTCACTATCAAAACCAAAACCTTGTCAATAATTTTAAATTAATTTATAATTTAGTGAATTACTTATAATTCACTATCAAAAAAGACTTTGTCAATAATTTTAAATTAATTTATAAATTAATGAACACTGGAAAATTAAATTTAATAAATAAATTATATTAAAAAACAAATTTGACAAATAAATCAGTTGAATTCCTCACTCCATTAATTGAAAAATAAGGTTTATAAGCCTTTAAAAAAATTAATTATATTCATATAAAAATTAACAAAATTAAAATATTTTATTTTGTAAAATGGTTCACTATTTCATAAATTTAAAGATCATGTTTTCAATTATTTAGAAAAAAAAATATTTTAAATAAATTAAAGAATTATTGTTATATAATATTATTATGAGATTATGGTTTTTAATAGAAATTAAGTTTTTTAATTAATTATTTATTTAATATAAATGTCATTTTAATTTTATGAAAAAAATTAGAAATTAAGTTTTTAATTTTTTAATTTAATAAAAATGTTATTTTAATTTTATAAATAAAAGATAATGTTTAATTTTCTTAGAAGTTTTTGGTATATCTATGTTTTGAAAATTTATTTTCTTTTAAGAGAAAGGATATGACACTTATTCAACTAAAAACAAGTTTGATTAAAAATCTAGATTTGTTTTTAGGTGTGGAATACATTTAGATAGAAAAATATTAAATAATGGCTAATAATGTTATGTAAATTATTTGAGTTATGAGGCCTTTTGTTCAAATCTTTCGATTGTTAAACTTGTGTGCCATCTTAGGGGGCGAAGTGGTTACTCCTAGAGGTTATAGTAGCCCAACCTAGTTCTTGATTCCTTTACCTTTAAAAAAATAAAAATAAGAAAAAGGAAAATAAAATAAAATTTAAAGTATGTTTGGATTTAAAACAATTGATTTTGAAAAATGGAAAAGTACAAATTCATGTAAATAAAAAGTGATGATCGATATGAAAGTAAAATTGTAAAATTCCTTAGATTGAGTAATACTTATGCCTGACAACTTTTTGTGGAAGTGGGTGCTTAGGTGTAGGATGATGTCTTTATGACGATTCATGGGATGGTAAAGGAGGTTCAATGTCGAGTGATGAACAAGGAAGGCATACATACTAGAGGAACTACACACTTCCATGGTCATGATAACAACACAAGCCTACAAACAACTATGAATGACAATGCTTGCTTGGGACGAGATAATGATGAGTGTAAGTGAAAAATGTGGTTTTAAATTGGAATTCTCTATGAAGCTATAGGTGCAAGGTGGATTCATCGATCTTGGTTTTTTGAATTTACTTATTATTACATCATTCTGATTTTTTTTGCGTCTGTTAGCATTTGAGTAGTGTACGCCTATGCTTTCCGACCACTGCTAAAAGTAAGCAGAGGTCTTTTAAATCCTTAAGGCCTAGCATTTTCTCTTGACAATATTCTGACATATCGCCTCTTTTGTGTTGTGTCATCCTTGCAACCATTATGTAGTTGAGTGGTGGTGGGTCTCAGGTGGCCAAACAATGATATTCAATGGATTTGTTTAGGGTGCAATGCAGTTACAAGGCTTATTAGGTCTGTCTCGAACAATGGTTAAGCCGGGTCTCAGGTGGCCAAACGATGATATTCAATGGATTTGTTTAGGGTGCAATGCAGTTACAATGCTTATTAGGTCTGTCTTGAACAATGGTTAAGCCTGAATTTTCAGAATCGAGCCAATGGGCACTGCATGGGAAGGTAAAGGCCATATTGAGCCCTCAAGGTATGATTCAACTCACTTAAAGGGAATTGGTAAGGGAATACTTTTACTTAGAAATCAAGGACGAATTCTAGGACTGGGTTGAAGATATGGACTTCTACAAATCATGTGATACCAAGGCCCTCCATGCCATGCAATTCTATTGGTTGGCCAAAATATGAACTAGAATATGTGGATAGGCTACAATGACTTAAGACTGAATTTATCGTGGTATGCAAAGTTTCCTTCAAACTCAACTTTAAAGTCTACAGGGAAGAATTAATCAAGGAGGAGGAAATGATGGAGCTTATGGGTACTTTTGGTTCAAAAAGCACTAATAGCAACTTGATAATCATTGAAGATGAACTAGAACAACAGCCCAACTAAGGAAAAGAGTTGGAAATATTCCCTCATAAGAGTCTCAACCTATCTCAGCTTGATCTTGGTATTAGATTTTTATGATATTAATTTTTAGATGTTTTTAAAATATTTTTTGGTTTTAAAGTAAAATTTTTATGAAGTTCAACCATTACGATTTTGGTGAAATATATGCAAATTATATAAATAAAGTTTTAAATGACTAACTAAAATATAGTTTCAACAGGTCTCAAATCACAATGTTCTTAAACTTTAACTTTTATTATCTATATTATATTAATGTAAAAATAAAGTAACTTAAAAAGAAATAAAATTGTAAAATCATTTTATTTATATTATAAAGTAATATAAAATTATTTTTCTTCATAATTTTTCATATCAAATAATATGTTATTAAAGAAATAAAAAATTAATTAATTAATTGGATTTAAATTACACTACTGTGAAAACATATTATATCAAGCTAACATGGACTAATAATGATTTTTTAATATTCTAGGACAGATATATATGTTTGGTAAAATAAAAAGAAATTTGTAACCTTATATATATATATATTTTATATATATTATTTTTTAAATTTGACTGAGTACTTTTTCATTAAATCCATGCCCATTCTCTAAAAGGAACTTGGGAGATTTATGTTGCCAGAGAAAATATGAACTTCAAGTCTAACATGTGCGCAGGTTGTATTAGTATTTAAGTTATATCTAAAATTATATGATTGAAAAGTATTCTTATTCTACTAGTATAAATATAAAAAAATATTAATATATATATTAAAAAACAGTGAGACAAAAGAATTATATATTTGAGAAAGTTATGGGAATATGTTAGCATAGATTTCTTGACATTGTCTCAGCGATAAGATCAATGAGATCGTTGGAAAGTTGAACCAGCTCCTCATCAATTTAAATAAGAAAAAAACTAAAGTACAAAAAAGAAAACAAAAGAAAAGTAAAATTTTTTTAATCTAAGTTAAAATTTCATTTCATTTTATTTCTCTTAACTAAGAAGCAAGAGAGTCTGCTCCAAAAGGGTCTGCTGGACGGTTCAGGTCAATTTCCAGGCTTATATTTGCTTGCTTTGGGGCTGAAGTTTTGCCACGATGCTGCGAAGTGCCTCCACTTCGTCCACCAAGCATGAAATCCTCTGACACTGACTTTCCATGGTATCCAGTGTGGTGCTCACAGAGGTGCGCTAATGATGGAGCATCACCTCCAAGTCATATATCTTGGCCCTCATCTCTGCAAGTTCCAGTCTACAATGCTCACAGGCATCAGGGGCCAAAATCCGATGGTCCACCCACTATTTGATCATTTTGCATTCCCTTCCCAAGCCATGTGCGGTGCATTGTTGTCGACAACCCCATGTCCTAGAGGCCATGTCAACCAGAGCCCTTTGGAGAAGAAAGCTAATAACATGAGAGGGTAGACTGTGCACTCTAACACTGTCAGGGATAACAACTACTCTTGCAGAAAAAAATGTCTCTATACCACGAACACATCTTACTATACTGATTATTTGAAATACCAACAATACCTGCGAGCCGAATCCGGTCAAGCCCCACGAAGCTGTGCTCCTAGGGAGAAATTCGTTGTGCTAAACCCTCTGCCTCCCTCGGGGCACAACTCCTTTGAGCTCGAAAACCCACCACCACACTGCCTGCAGCTTGGGACCAGACTCTTCCCGAGCCTTAAAATAAAGCGAGCTATAAAATCCAATGCCAATTTATTCCATTTACCCAAAGGAAGAACGTGCGACGTTGAATTGCATCTGCGAAATTACCAGGGTTCCAATGCAAATCCATCATCGTTCCGTTGCATGAAATGATGCCTACTCCATTCGGCCTGGCCTTCATATGGACCACCCGTCGACACATTGGTTAAGCTGAAACACACCAGATACAACCAATTTCGCCTTATGTGAATCTTGAACAGTGAGGTTGCGACTTGGATTGAAACGCTTGCATGCATCTGAAACCATTAAGCTGCACGTTGAGCCTGCTGATGGCTCACAACGCCATCGACCACATAAGATCCATCACAGGACAATAATTAAACTTCATGCCATGATGATTTTGCAAGTAGAGTAGGTGCAGAGGGAATGATAGGCACGAGGGAGCTATCGACAGTAAGGCGAGATTACACATAGATTTCAATTTGAGATAGGTACTATTATGTAGAGAGGAGGGATGAGGGCTAAACATAGTTAACATCAAGGGATTTGGTCTAAATCACCATTTATGTCAATTTTACCCTCATCCAACAAACATGCTTCATTGGCCATTTGGTCTGCATCAGCATTCAGAGTCCTCATAATATGGAAAGATTGCGAGGTAGAGAATGAGAGTAAGATACCCTTGATTCAATGAAGTAACAAACTAAGCACGTTTGGTCCGCATCCGCATTGAAAGTCCTCAGAATATGGAAGGATTGGGAGGTAGAGAATGAGAGTAAGATACCTTGATTCGATGAACTAACAAACTAAGCACATTAGCACATTTGGTCTGCATACGCATTGATAGTCAGAATATGAAAGGATTGGGAGGTAGAGAATGAGAATAAGAAACATTTCATTCTATGAAGAAACAAACTAAGCCCATTTTTTTTTTTTTAGGAAATAAGCTTTTTCTCAATAGTTGGATTATAAAAAAGAAGAGTCAGAATATGAAAGGATTGGGAGGTAGAGAATGAAAATAAGAAACATTTCATTCCATGAAGTAACAAACTAAGCCCATTCTTTTTAGAAAAGAAGCTTTTTCTCAATAGTTGGATTATAAAAAAGGAGTTTCAATATAATGATAAAAGGAGTCCCAATATAATGATGTTTTAATTTTATTTTTGGTTAATAGAATGCTCAAATAAAGTTTGCAAGCATTTGTCTAGTTGTTCGTTTTCCTACCCAAACTTCATGCATATTTATCTACAATTAACAAACTGAGCACATTGTTTCTAGGAAAGAAGCTTCTTCTCAATAGTTGGATTACAAAAAAGGAGTCCCCCAATATAATCATGTCCCAGATTTATCTTTTTTTGGCTAATAAAATGCTCAAATAGAGTTTGTAAGCATTTGCCTAATTTTTTGTTTTCCTACCCAAACCCATACATACTTATCTGCATTTATTTCATCGAGATTAGACAGAATCTATTCCCCTCCTGCCACCCCTAAATCCATAAAATTAAAAAAAAGAAAAGTTTGTAAATAAAGTAATACACCATAAAAAGAATCCAAAAAATAATAATTTATTAATTAATTTTGGCTATTGTGAAAACATATTATATTAGTTTTATATTTTTGGTAATGGTTTTATAATTATTTACATAATACCTATCTAATAATATATCTATTTGGTAAAATGAAAATTAAGTCTAATTTGTAAGATTAAGTATAATTTGTAATAAAATCTTAATATGTAAAAAAATCCATGGAATTGAAAAATACAAAATATTTAAGATAAAATTTAAAAAGTGTGAAATTTTTTATAACAAAGCAAAATTCTTCTTGAAAAATAGTTATTACTAGATTATTATATAGTTAAAAATAAATTATTTAATAATTAAAGGAGATAAATAATATTCATTAATTAGATTAAATAATGAAACAATGTAGTTATTTATAATAAAATGTTTCCTTAAACTATTAATCTGATTAAAAAATATATATATACTTGTAATTTTATTTAAAAATTTAGACTACAATCACCATCACCACAAGCATTAACTAAACTGAAACTTAGGCTAGTTAATAACAAAAAAATGTTTGTTATCAACAACCATTATGGTTAAAAGGGGATTAAAAAAACCCTTATAAAATGAATGGTAAACATGGTCCTTTATGCAAGGATAAACACAATCATCAAGTTATTAAGAAACAACGAGAGGAGCCTAACATTGGTTGATAATTCATTGTGGTCTTTGAGGATTGCCTCAACTAGTACTATTAGGCTTAGTTTAAGTGATGATCAGATCACAACCAACATTGCCAGATTATGGTGGATTTTAATCTTAGAAAGCATAGGAACTAGCATTAGAAACTTGTCATTTTACAACACAAATTGAGGTAGAAACTTGTCCCATTTTCCTTGCTTTCTCTTTGACTACACCAAGTTGATGATGTGGTTGTCCCTCATAACACTTTTTTTTCTAGGTTACATGCCTAGGGAAAACTGTTGAAAGTCAACAAGAAATTGCAGTACACACACTAGTGTGGGACCACAGGTCCTAGTGATACATTAGTGTGAAAGCCAATTTAATTTAATAAATTGCTGCAGTGTCTAATTTAATTTCCTCTTAATAAAATTGGACAATAAAATGCAATCTTATCTCATAATCACTTTTAATAGTTAACTGAGTATGATAAACTCAATTAGCTCATGAATTTCGAGTTGAGGGTGGCTCGTGGCATGCAGAGTGATTCTATTAGTTATGGAGTTTGAGTTGCAGTTAGTGCATTATTTTAATGCATGAGTAATCAATTAACTCAGTTAGGTGAGTTAAAGTCAGTTGAACTAGTTGTAACTATTTTTTGCACTAGTGAGAGATCAAGTCAATTAAATCATATTTAATTCACAATAAGTGTTTTGTCATGCAACTGATGATTTACTATTAATAGCTACATGCATGTCAGTTCCAGTGGAGACCCAGTTGAGACAAAGGTTAAAGGGATGTTAACTATCAGTTATATCATTAGTAGGTTGCCCGCATGCAACCGGACATGCATTGGATTTCCCATGACCCTTGCGCAATTTTGGAAGGCTGAAATCCCAAAAGAAAAGGGATTTCATTCCACATGAATTGCGCAAGCAAGGCAGGCTGATTAGAGGTTGAGAATTGACTAAGTGCTGGTCGATTTTGTCCGGGTCAGTGTGAGACAATTGTGAGAGTGCAAGAGACTCTTGTGAGAAGAGTGCATTGTAATTGTTTCATGATTCCATGGTGAATATACAATAGAAGATATAGGGGTTTTGAGCAGCAAGCTTTCCTCGGGAAAATATCTGTGTTGTGGTTTGATTTGATGCTTTCTTTACTTGTTGTGATTGGCGATCGTGTTTATTTTCTGAAATAGATTTGTAGAAGGATTTAGTATCTAGTTTTAGTACATTGCTTGATTAGATTGAATCCATTGATATACATATGTTTGTATAATTTTTACATGGTATCAAAGCACATGAAATCACTATAGTGGATGAGAAGCTGAGTTTGTGACTGAATAAAATTCGAATTTGCAAAAGTATTCTTGGTGCGACAGAAAAATCAGGATCGAGATGGCTTTCAATGGCTTGAGATTGGAGTATGCACTCGAGGGAAGTTCCAACTATATTGCATGGAAATATAGGATGGAGGCAGTACTGGAGGACAATGGGTTGAAGTAATTCATTTATAATGACATTCCCAAACCTGTTGCAGCAGATGCCGCAAATCTTGATGTTTGGAAAAAGAAGGTTGCAAAGGCGAGGAGGATCTTACTGGAGGGAGTACGAGACCACATTGTCTCAAGTCTCCATGGAAAAATGACACCATATGAAATGTGGAAAGCTTTGAAAGATCTGTTTCATAGCAACAATGATCATAGAAAATTGGCACTGAAGGAAAAGCTCAGGAAAATCAAAATGGAGTAAGGCGACACCATTCTGAAATATTTAACAAAGTTTGTCCAATGTCTGGATGAGCTTGGGAGTGTCGGAATAACTGTTGCGGATGATGACTTGGTGAGCCTAGCTCTTCTAAGACTTCCCAAGAGTTGGCATAGTTATCAAGACTCTATCAATGGGAGGGAGAAGCTGCTAGATTGGGAACGACTTTGGTTGGATTTGGTGCAAGAAGAATTCAGGCGGAATACCAAGGATGGATCTTCATCCAAGACAGATGATGAAGAAAATTTCACTTTGGATGCTAAGGCAAAGAAGGGGAAAGGAAAGAAATCCTATTCCAAATCTGAGTTTGACAAAGATGGCAAGAAGCACGACATGTCTAGAGTGAAGTGTTTTCACTGTCACGAGCATGGAAATTATGCGAATAATTTTCCACAAAGGAAGAAGAACAAGAAGGCTTCAGGATCTGCAGCTGGTGAGGCTTTGGCCTCGCGATTTGAGCTTGACTTATCGCTCATTTCATGCATTGTGTCAAGTGCAATGGGATCAGTGTGGTACTTGGATAGTGCTGCATATTTCCACATGGAAGGAGACAAAGAACTTTTCAGTAGCTTGGAGGAGAAGGACCTACAGATGCATATCGAAATGGGTGATGAAGGGCGATACAGTGTTACCGGGATTGGTACAGTTACCTTCCAGAGACAGTAAGGTAAACCCTTCTTATTAAAATATGTAATGAATGTACCGGGCTTGAATAAAAATTTAGTTTTAGTTGAAATGTTGGAAGATAGAGGCTATGATGTGGTTTTTAGTGAAGGGAAATATTTCCTTCGATACAAAGCCACATGAAAAGCCAAGAGGATTTGGATTCGTGTGAAGAATCTCTATAAAATTGACGTAGATGGCTGCACAATATTGATGGGTAAGGCAGACAAAGTGGTGCGTTGGGATGAGGGTGAGTTATGGCACAGGCGATTGGGCCATATACACCACAGAGCCTTGAAGGTCATGCAACATATTTCTATGGGTCTTCCCAAGGGTACCCTTGCGCAATTAGACACATGTAAGGGATGTACTATGAGGAGGTATGCAAAGGCCACTTTTCATGACAAGGAGAACTGAGCTTCATAAATCCTTGAGAGAGTTCACTCAGATGTGTGTGGACTATTCTCTACTACTTAAAAAACAAAGCACAAGTACTATGTGATCTTTTTTGATGATTTTTCTAGAAAGTGTTGGATCTACTTCATGCAGAAGAAAGACCAGATGTTCACAAAATTTCTTGAGTTCAAAGCACTGGTGGAGAAAGATACGGGGAATCATGTGAAGGCTCCTAGGAGTGACAATGGTGGTGAGTACATCTCCAATGAATTCAAGAACTTCTGTAGCAAAGAAGAAATCCAGAGAGAGATGATTGCGCCTCATAACCCACAACAGAATGGGGTGGCACAAAGAAAGAATATAACAATTGTGGGTGCAACACGAGCGATGTTGCATGATCAGGGCCTACCGTTGCATCTGTGGGCGGAGGCATGCAAAACATTGGTATTTGTGAAAAACCGTAGTCCTCATTGGATACTTGGCATGAGTACACCAAAGGAGGCCTTTTTTGGTAAGAAACCCGATGTTTCATATTTTAATATTTTTGGCTCATTTGTTTATGTGCATGTGACCAAAGATGCTAGGAAGAACCTCGAACCAAAAAATAAGATTGGGATATTTGTGGGGTATACTAATACTCCCCACAATTATCAGGTGTATTTTCCAAACGACATGATGACTGTTGTGAGACGAGATATAAAATTTGATGAGGAGAAAGCCATGCGATTGTCCCTTGAGAGGGAGATGGATTTGCATGCAGATGAGGAACTCTTGGTTCCAAAGAATGAACCTCAATATGTGGAGCAACCACATGTGGAGGATCATGGAGTGGCGAAAAAAAATCATGCAGAGCCATCCACCAGAAATGGTAGAAGGCGCACCACATAAGCTGATAGATTGAGACTTGATGTGACAAAGCATGTATGATCACCTACTTCACTGCGTAGACAGAGACAATCTCCATACATGTTTACTGGATACATGGCTCTTATGAGAAAGTGTATTGTGACATAACCATCCTACTTTGAGGATGCGGTGCAAAAACCAATCTGGGTTGATGCTATGGTTGAGGAGTATGACTCCATCGTCAAGAATAGTGCATGGGAATTTGTCCCAATATCGGTTGGAAAATCAATTGTTGGATCTAGATGGATCTATAAGGTGAAGCAAGCGGCAGATGGGAGTGCAGAGAAGTACACAGCCATATTTGTGGCTCGGGGATTCTCACAAGTTGAGGGGATTGACTATGAGGAGACTTTTGCACCGGTTGTAAGATACTCATCGATTAGATCTATCCTTGCACTCTCAGCACAGATGGGGTGGACCATTCATCAGATAGATGTGAAAACTGTGTTTCTCAATGGAGTTATTGAGGAGCAAGGGTACATAGAGCAGCCAAAAGGTTTTGAGATCTTTGACAGTGAGTCGCATGTATGTCGACTCAAGAGAGCACTGTATGGGCTGAAGCAAGCACCTCGTGCTTGGTACACTCGAATTGACAGCTATTTCACCGGGTTGGGCTTCACCAAAAGTGAAGCATATGCGAACCTGTACTAGATTGTGGTTGATGGTAAGCTCTTGATTATCATACTTTATGTTGATGATCTAATTTTGACAGGTCATGAGAAACTGATAACTTCTTGCAAGGATGATCTTGCAAGGGATTTTGAAATGAAGGAAATGGGACTCCTTTACTATTTCCTTGGTTTGGAAATATGGTAGCGGGATGGTGAGCTATTTGTTTCTCAAGGCAAGTATGCCAAATAGATTCTAGGTAAGTTTCACATGGAGAGTTGTAAACCCATGGATACTCCTCTTCTAGAAAATTGGAGGAAAGATGATGCTACTTTAGGAGAAGTAGTGGACGCTACTGTCTACAAGCAGCTAGTAGGTTCACTGATGTACATGGTGAACACCAGACCAGACATTTTCTACGCAGTTAACCAGTTGAGTGAAGCTATGGTTAAGCCGACCAAGCTCTTTTGGAAGGCGGGGAAGCATGTCTTGAGATATATCAGGGGCTTTACAGAGTATGGATTATGGTACAGACAGACAGACAGAGGGAGTGAATATTTAAGGCTTCACGGATGCAGATTGGGCAGGCAGTCCATCAGACGAAAATAACACATCAGGAGGGATCTTCAGCATAGGATTGAAAATAGTTTCTTGGTACAACATGAAGCAACGATCTATGGCACTCAGTTCAGCCAAGGTGGAGTACATGGCAGCAAGTCAAGCTTCATGTGAGGCCATCTGAATGAGAAAGATCCTGGTTGGTTTGTTTGGTTCTCAGATGGATCCGACGGTGATACATTTTGATAACCAGAGTTGCATTCACTACAAGGAAAAGACCCTCTAGCGGAGGTTATAAAGGAGGTTTTTAGTGTTATAAAATTGGCCAAAATTGTCAAAAAATTTTTTCTACAACATCCGTTTATGGTTATAGAGGTTTTGGCGGAGCTTTGAACGGAAATTCAACACAACTAAAAAAAATGGGCGGCCGAAGATTATTATGGATGTTTTTTTCATCAGTGCGCTACTCTGGATTTAACGCACCGGTGCGTACATGCAGATGGTGCCCTAGGGTGGTCTCAGTCCAACGCACTAGGACGTTTAGGTGTAAAACCACACCGGGCGTAGTGTTGGTCATACAACGCACGAGGCCGTTGTAATTGGTATTGGGATTTGTGCGGTGCCCATAAGTTGTATCAATGCACTGGTGCATATACTTATATAAACGCACCGGTGCGTTGTATCATAGAAAGGAACCGCGATTTATAATTGGTATTGGTATTCGTGCAGTACCCATAGATCATAAAAATGCACCGGTGCTTATAGATACGTAAACGCCCCGGTGCGTAGTATCACATAAACACACCGATATTTATAACTGGTATCGGTATTTGTGTGGTGCCCATAGATCGTACAACGACATCGGTGCGTATAGACATGTAAACGCATCAGTGTACAGTTACTGACATGCACCGGTTTTCATATTGTATTTTTTAGAAACATCGACCTCTGACAGTCCAATTATTGTGATTGTTTTAAATTCATTATTCATCAAAAGTCGTCACATCTTATAACAATATTCATATTAATTACATTTTTATTAATGCATTTGAATGTGATGTTTGGATTAATTTGTTATATCATATCATAATTATTGTGGTTTTTTAAAATTCATTATTCATCAAAAGTCGACACATATATATCTTATAAAAATATTCATATGAATTAAATTTTTATTAGTTCATTTGAGAACGACAATGGAGAACGCAATAGTGACAATAGCAAACGCAATAGAATTAATTTATATATATAAGACAGTCTTTATCATACAAAATGGGACAGTTATTGGTATCCCTTTGTCTTTCAATTGGGACACTATGTCCATTACATTAAACAAAATGTCTGATTTCACAGACATATATATTTCAAAAAATAAAACGCCTTGCTTTGATATCCAAACATAGTGATCATCATTCTTCGCTTGAACTGTTGTCACTGCTAGAGCTACTTCCATGACTTGGGTTATTTTCAGGAATGTTTTGTTCATGGTGTTGATTGTTTTATTCTTCTTCACCTTCCATCTACAAACATAAAAATAAACTGAAATGAGTGTATATACATTGGTGAGAATAATGAAAATTGCAATATTAAATAATATACATCAATGTAAATCGAAAAGAAAAATGACGTACCATAGAAAAAATTGACTCATAAACTATACACATTCTTTCAAAACCATGTACCATTCCATCTTTCAAAATTTCATCTGTTGGCGCAGTTCCATACTTTGTTTCCTGCAAGTTTTATACCCCATAACAAATCATATTTTAATATAAAAGATGTTTTTGTTCTATTAATTATAGATGGATCTAAGTAAAACAAGATCGATAGATGCTTACAAATTCCACAATTAATTTATGATATGCTAACATATACTCACAACCCATATTTAACCCAATTTCAATCAATTTGTTTGATGGTTCTTCTTTGTATGTTAGCACCTGTTTGAAGACATTCAATTATGATTTTTGTAAAACAACTTTAAAAATACAAAAATGAAATCTAGTTAAGTCGTTATAAGGAAGTAACAATTACTCACAAACTTAGAGATCAACCCCTTTCTTCCTTGTCGTCCTGTTTTATGTGCTGAATGGGTTCCATTTTCTTTTATTTTCTGCAAGAAAATTCTTGAAAATTAATATTTATTGCTAATTTTTTTTTTTTATTGTACCTAATGATCGAAAAATTCAATGATTACATATTACATTTGAAGCACATTGTTGTTGAGTTGGCTCCTCCTGCGATGCAATTTTGTCCATTTCTGTACACCTTTTTGGACATTCCTACTGGAAAATTTCTGATATCAGCTCATTCATCTTTTGAGATTTTCATAATCTTCCTGAAAATGTAACGTGACAATAAAATATTTAATTTTAACATTGATATATGAAAAGTAAATATAACAAAAGTGATATTTATAAATAATTCTAGACAAACATTTAAAGGAAGATTACTTTTTCATTCCTTCTTTTTTGTTGTTACACGTTTTTTCTATTAAAATTCTGACATGTCTCATTGACCAATTCTCTGGAAACTCTTCCTGTAGTTTAGATAAAATTTGGTTCTTGGAATTATTGGATTGATTTTTGTATTGTAAGTGGAAAGAACGTCTATACATTTGTTCCACTAGATCCCTTAAACTTTTGTAAAATTTTTTCCCCCTTTCGTTAACTTCCAGCACCACTCCAGATGAGCTAAGGAGCAATTCACTTTCATTTGCATGTTCTATTTTTTTTCTTTTCTTAGAACAACATTCATTTTCTGAGTTTTTGGTCCATGTAGAAAATTAAACAGATGTGAATTAATACATTGTTTGACACATGTTATCTAATAATTTTAAGTATATTATTAATGATAATTAAAAAAAGAAACTCATATTGGATCAATAGTATTTTTTTCATTCACCTGATTCATCCTTTTGCAATTTTTCCATTAAGCTTTTACGCGCTTCTGGTCCTAGATGAGAAATAATATATCGAGCTTTGTCATTTTGTGGCTCTGCATGATACACAGTAAACAATACATATTAGTTAAACTTACATATAGTTCAAAAATAATATTTTTTATAAAGAATTTACAAATAACTTGCATTTTTTGCTTTTCTTGATGTGTTATCAGTGTTTTTGTTACTTGATCTATTGTCAGTCATTTCTTTATCAATTTGAAATCTGTACCATATCATTCATTAATATATTTATAAATAAATTCTCAAATTTTCAGGGACAAAATAAATCTCAAGATAGCGGTGCGCCTTTCATGAGGTACGCATCGTGACCGGTGCGTGGGGGTATTAAAATCGCACCGCAAAATAGTATAATAGTCAGTACGGTGCATGGGGTATTATAAACGCACCACAAAAACAGTGTAATAGACCATATGGTGTTATCCTCGTAAAATGGAGCATTAGTGCCCTATTTCAGATATGGCGCACTGATTTAGAAAAATTGTTTTCAATTTTTTTATTACACAGTACTTACGCGGTGCGCTAGGGTACGCAGGGCGCATCAATAAAGAAAAAGCCATTTTTTCCAAAAGTTCATGCAATGGCCGAATGGATTGGGATCCGACTATGCAAGTCGTCCCGTGAGTTGGATGTCAATCTAAAATGAAAAACCCTAATTCTAAAATCACAGAAACAGGGAGAAGAAAGGGAAAAAACAAAAAAAATGAAGGGTTTAGAGTAAAAATGGATAAAATTGCAGAAAAAGTAAAAAAACTGCAGAAAAAGTAAAAAAAAAAATCAAATTTAATCACGAGATGGTTTGAAATTCTATGATACAGGGTTTGAATCACCAGAGATTTGGTTTATGATTGTTTGACTACTTCTGTTCGAACGTATTTTGCTGCTCCACAGTGCCCTCATGCTCTCTTGCTCCAGGTCTGTCCCCTGCAAATATCTGGTTGAAAATTTTAGCAAAAATAGTGAAATAATGAAAGTGTTTAGTATTTAAAGAATTATTTTATGAAATTAGATTTTCGGAAATATTTTTCCGCCCATTTTTCAAATTGCCGGGTTTTTTTTTTTTGTTTTTTTGTTTTTTTGTTTTTTTAAGAAAATAGAGTTGCGCTTTTTTATTTGCGTTTATTCATGACTGGTGCGGAATAGTTGTGAAACATTGGTGCATCTGAGTAATACGCTGCACCGGTGCGTGTTATGATGATAAGCGCACCGGACTATATAAACTTCTTCTTTTTTGTATGTGAGATCATAGTAAAATAATGATAATTCTAAAGTACATGAATTTATTTTCATTATTTTCTAGACTTTATTATGTTACAAAAATTCATATTATTCTATATTTTTTTTATTTTGCAATTATTTGCAAATTTACAAATTTAAATATTTTAATAAAATCATTTCACATTAATACAATTAAAATTTTCACATTAATACAATTAAAATTTTACAAATATTTTACATACAATTAGAATTAGAATTAGAATTAGAATTTTAATTTTACATACAATTACATTTACATAGAATTACATTTACAATTACAATCAAAATTTTACAAATATTTTACATACAATTACAATTAAAATTACAAATACAAATACAATTACAATTTTAGAATTTTATATACAATTACAATTTTACAATTTTTCATATATACAATTACAATTAAAATTATAATTACAATCATTTCACAATAAATTAAATATTACAATTACAATTAAAATTTTACATCAAAATTTTTACATACAATTACAGTTAAAATTACAATTACAAATACAAATACAAATACAATTTTATATACAATTAAAATTTAAATTTCAATTACAATCACGACATAATATTTAATAAATATCATGGTCATTTAATATTAAATTAATTAATAAACATCATCATGATCATGATAACCATCGTACAAACATCATATTCGACTAAAAAACACATTCAAACATCAAATTAGCATTGTATATTAACATCATCACAACACAAACATCAAATATACATCTCATGTCAAATAACTCATGCTATCACATATACACATGTATCTGCAAGTTAAACATAAAATGAACATATCTAACATGACCTAACAATATGCACATCATAATGATCACCAACATGTAAGTTAAGTACAACTGCAATATGAACATAAAATACATGGACCATATTTATATATATAACTGAATAATGTTAAAAATATACAACTGTAATATAAATGTCATGGATCAGCTGGTGGTAGTACTACAATATCAATAGAAGTACAAGTGGAGGCCTGCTCAGTAAATGGTGCAGCCTCGACGGTCGATGGTCGAGCCTGCTCATGATCATGACTAGTACTGATGGATGCATAAATTGGACGTGGTAGTACAACATCAATATAAGTAGTAGTAATGGAGGCCTGCTCAGTCAATAATGCAGCCTCGAAGGTCGATGGTCCAACCTGCTCATGATCATGAATAGTATTGATGGATGCTATCGGCTGCTGACTCGACGTGGCCGATGGTCCAATCTCATCTCCATGATGACTGCTAGATGTTGCTAGTGGAGCCTCATGCTCATCAGACGCGGCGCAAGGTGAACGATCATGAGATGATGAGCCGCTGCATGTGCACTGTCTATCATGTGTCGCGGCTCGAATATGCCTATAACGTGCAACAGTCCTCCTCAATCGTGTAACAGCTGTCGTAGCTCCTACGAGATGCCGCATCAGGCTATACATGTCACACGACATGCCTCTTCACATCCGTAATAGCCTATCATCGACCTGTATGTCTCTGTAATGAGCGGGCCTGATGCCTGCCTCAACAATCAATGCACTGAGTTGGTTACCCAACTCCATCCTATATCTAGTCTCAGGTTGACCTCGCCTAGCAAAAGGCGGTACTGGTGCACCAACAGGAGGATGTATCTCTGCACCAGCCTCATCCTGATCATGATCCTCGGCATAGGCCATGTCCTGATCATCATCAAGATCCACACCTAGATGATGTGGTGGTTTCAGCATCTCCTTGCCATCAAAAGAGACAATTTTTGCAAAATATATACAAGTACACAACAATAATTAGAAAATTTCATTACACAATTTAATAAAAACAAGTTAAAGAACATATTAGAATAAATATAAATAAAACCGTAATATTACCTCTATCATCTGGTGGCTCATCATCTGTGAAGAGGATGTTGGCACACCCTCACCAATCTAATCCAACATAAGGACATGGGACCATAATGAAGGGATGCAGCTAATCATCAACACTAGCTAGTAAGTCCAGTGCATCATGCGATATCCTGGCTGGAAACATAGTATCTCCCCTCTTGGGCATCATCTGCCCCCACATGTGCATCCGGGCCTCCAACATCGGCCTACGAGGCTGTCAAACAAAACTAGGCCTCATCTCTCGAAACCTCTCAAAAAATAAACAAAACAACTCTGAAGCAAAAGGGAAGTTGACCCTCCCTTGTGCATGAGCATGACATCTATCTAAGGCCGTACAAAACTGCCGCAAAAAAATGGCAAACCACCTGACAAGTCGTGGCTCTTGTACTAAAGAATCAACATAATATAAAAGCGAGCAACTATTGCGTTTCCCGTCACTAGTGTTCTGCGAAATGGTTGAAATGATAAGTGAGATGCACTGCACGTATTTTCTACCAAATGCACCTATACGTAACTGACCTCCAGGTACCTAAACCTCTAAAGGAGACAATACATGTGCTCCAATGTATCTCTGGGAGTAAACTAACTGACTCCTTACTATAGAACCAGTTGGAACCTCTGGAAATGAGGGAATATCCACACCTCTCCTCGATAGTCCTATAATAAAATAAATATCCTCCTAAGTGGGTGTGTACCACTGGTCAGGACCAACTTGGAAAGCCTGTCGGTGGGCATTCCACTTGCGGATAAGATATCTCAAAAACACACTATGGGCCTTTAGGGAAGTAGCCTCCTCATAGAACTTGAGGAGGCCTACCTACCTTAGGATCCCCTGGGTATCTGCTGTAATAGGGTGAGGGTATGCATTTCTCTCCCTCTCTCGTGCCTCCCACTGGCGAATCATGTCATACTGTTTTCCCTGTTGTTGCTGCTGTTCATCCTCTTCTCTCTGAATCATTGACATATTAAATAAATTTTTTTTTAATTAAAACAGACATGTATTTAGGAATATATATATATATATATATTTTTTTTTTTTGAAAAAAAAAAATAGACCATTTGGTGCGCCACAAAAACAGTCTCACACTAGTTTCGGTGCGGCTTGTATTTGTAGTGCACCGGTGGCGGTGCCCCAAATGAAATACAATGCACTGGCCTCAGTGCAGCTGAAATTTTTTCAAGCATCGTTGACTATATCTTATGTCAGAATAGCGGTGCGCTGCTTGAAATATATGCCCCAGAGCGTATTGTCGTGTCAGGACACCGACTTCCTGACAATTACATAGTTGACGGTGCGGTCTTTTAACCGGCCACACCGTTGACCTTTTTAGAATGCTGAATGCGGTGCGCTAACAGACTCCGGGGTGGATAATTCCGTTAACGCACCGCACTTCTATTCCCAAGGTCAATGGTCCGTCTGGCTAAATGAGTGCACTGCATTTTATTTTTTTAATTTAAAATAATGTGGGGCGCCTTTTGGTACTGCCCCGGAAATGGTGCGGATACCGTTATCATCGGTGGTGGTGCGCCTTGTAAATTTTACAGGCAGCATCGCTATCCGGTGCGAGCCGAACGGCTTGGGCGCATTGCGCAACATTTTTTTTCTTTTCTTTTTTAATAGTTATTTTTAAGGTTATTTCAAATTATAATCCGCTAAAAAGTTTAATTATGGAAAAACTAGAAAAATACCTGTACATTTCACCATCGAGAAGGCATATTGGCTGTAGAATTTGCAAAGAAAAATTTCCCACCATTTTTCAAAATGAAAGTTGGAGATTGGTGGCCAATGCACAACAACAGTGCGTGCAATGGGAGCACCGATGTCAGGGCGGCTCAGAGAAGGGGAAATCGCATCGGTGCTTGAGAGCTCTAGAGCACTGAGGAAAGTGAAAAATGTGATTTTTTGGCCGTAATTTTTTTTTTTTTTTTTTTTTTTTGTAATACCCTGTTCCTGTGCAAGGGGTTTCATAGGCACACTGGTACGCTTCCTTACCACCGCACCGGGTAGTGTGATATTTGGCATGATGTTTTGATGATGCACCGGGGTGGAATATTCGTAAAGCACCGGTGCAGAATAGTTGTAAAGCACCGATTTTTTTGCCGTAATTTTTTTAAAATTATTTAACGCTATTTCGGTGCATGCGTTTTATAGGCGCACCAGTGCTCTTAGATAAGAACGCACTGAAAAATTTCTGTTTTGGCGTGGTGTTTTATGATGCACCGACACGAAAGAGTTGTGATGCACCAGTGCATTACCGTAATAGGATGCCCCAGGCGGGTGTGTATGTCACGCACGGTGTCCGGTGTACCAATGTTTTGTGTGCACCAGGGCTTTCTATGGTAGAGCACACCGGTAATTGAGAGCTTAGGAGCACTGAAAAATGAAAAGTCTGGGTTTTTTTCCATAATTATTTTTATTATTTTTATTTTACCTTTTTCTGGTGCGCGTGGTTTCTAGGCGCACCGCTTCTGTTTCTTACGAATGCACTGGTCAATTTGTGATTTGGCGCATTGTTTTATGATGCACCGGTGCGGTTTCTTAATATTACACCAGGCGGTTTTAGTTTTGGCGCGGTGTTTTATAATGCACCGGCATGGAAGAGTTGTGAAGCACCAGTGCTCTACAATAATACGACGCACTGAGCGGGTGTGTACGGAAGGCACGGTGTCCGGTGTGCCAATGTTTTGTGCGCATCGGTGCTTTCGAGTTTCAAGGGCACTGGTGCGATGTTTAATGATAAGCACACCCAGTGGAAAACATCCGCAAAACCCTCCACCCGCCAACCTCCTCTAGTAACCTCCACTAGAAATGGATGTATGGGGTATTTTTCTGTGGGGTTCCTCAAAAAATCCGCTAGAGGGTCTTTTCCTTGTAGTGATTAAACTCTCGGTTAATCCAATATTCCATGATAGGTCCAAGTAGATAGACATCCGGTACCACCATCTCAGATATTGTGTTCAGAGGCACATTATGTTACTTCATTACATTCCCACGGAAGATCAGGACGCAAATATTCTGACGAAGACGCTCGCCTGGAGAAAATTCGAATACCATAGAGGCAAGATTGGGGTGGCAAATAATCCCTTTCTTGTTGAGAGGGAGTGTTGAAAGTCCACAAGAAATTTTAGCACACACACTAGTGTGGGACCATAGGTCCTAGCGATTCATTAGTGTGAAAGCAAATTTTAATTTAATAAATTAGTGCAGTGTCTAATTTAATTTTCCCTTAACTAAACTGGACAATAAAATGTAATCTTATCTCATAATCACATGTAATAGTTAACTGAGTATGATAAACTCACTTAGCTCATGAATTTCGAGTTCAGGGTGGTTGGTGAGGCATGCAGAGTGATTCTATTACTTATGGAGGTCAAGCTACAGTTAGTGCATTAGTTTAATGCATGAGTAATCGGTTAACTCAGTTAGGTGAGTTAAAGTGTAAACATTTATTAATACTGATGTATTACCAGATCCTCGTGATCTAAAAATACTTATCTTCTTGCTAAATACATAATCCTTCCACTGTTAAACTTGTGGAAATTTAAAACTCAATTGCAAACACATGTGAATAAATTCAATCGCACATAACACAATTGTTTAACGAGAACGCTTAAAGCTAAAAACCCCAACTATCATATATTATGTATATCAATGGAATCATGTAATAATATCATACAAAGCTTAGTACATCAAGCTCTCAGTACAATGTAGATTCATTACACAATGTCATGCAGAAATTTGCACTTCCATGCACTAATTTCTTGCCTTAATGAATCCACTATGCAATCCCTGCTGAAGAAGACCCCTGAATGAATTCGAATTGGCCTTGCCTTGACTGCACAATCCTCATTGGCAACTCCAATGTGTGTCAGATGCATTTAATGCATCACTATAGTCACAACGGATAATCCATCTCACCCTTTCACCTATCTCTCCACTAGGTCTCCACTGGAACTGACATGCACTATAGTTAACTGCTGTATCTGTTCAGTTTTTAGTGAGTTATTAGTTGTGAATTAATTAAATAATTAATTCACTTAACTTTCACTAGTGTATCTTTCAGTTAGACTAGATACAACTGACTCAACTGAGGTTAACTCCATTAATTGAGTTAAACTAAATAACAACTCTTGTAACTACTCTTCCAACTTTGTCATAACTTTTCCACTTCAGTTCTAACTGAGTCCTCCATGCATGAGCCACCAATAAACCTTAGGAATTGTGTAATTCCTTCAGCCCATTGATTTTCCAAATCTGTTCACTGAAATAAAGTGCTCTAGGAGAATAAGTTGATGTTTATTGTTGGATTATTATTAAGGGTTAATAATAATCGACATGCACCTATTTTTAGATCGACGATCTATAAATAGACTTCGCCCAATATTCTAAAAATATAATTTAATCTATTTTCCACATTTGACCAACCATCTACAAATAGCATCTTGCAACTTATAGAGTATGCTCACCATTTCTAAAAATAGACATACACCTAAAAATAGCATGCTGGCCCCACTTAGTGAATGTGCTTAATTTTCAGTAAGCTCATCATCTTGTTGAATCTCAACACTCCCTCTCAACAAGATAGGGATTATCCTTCACCCTGATCCTGCCTCTATGGTATTCGAATTTTCTCCTGCCGAGCGCCTTCGTCAAAATACTTGCATCCTAATCTTCCATAGGAATGTACTGACGCAACATGATCTTCCGCTGCACACAATATCTGATATGATGATATCGGATGTTATCAAAAAATATAGCCCTGATAGGCTGCTCATCAAGTAGACTCTAAATAACTCCTTCAAACCAATATTTTGGCTGAGGCTTAGCCTCCTCAACCTGAGAGGGCTCTCTCAATAGGTTTAAGACTTTTAATTAATGATTAGATGGCTAACTCTAGAAATAAAAGGATAAAAATGTATAACTGGTTGAATCAAAGATTAGCAAACATCTATTGGGCTATGGAGTCAAAGTAGTTTTCAAAAAAACATCATGATCTGTCAAACATGGAAGTCAAGGCACTTGGAGTCTAGGTTTATAAGTGAAAACAGTAACACAGTGAAAAAAGCACAGTGTACAAGCATGTGAAGGAAGTTAGAGCATTTTTCAATGAATTCTGAGTAACACATGTTCATACCACTGCAAATAGATAATTGAAAAAGGCCATGGTAACATCAAACACATAAACCCCTTGTGAATCTTGAGTAGTAAAACTGATCTCTGTATTAAGTTGAAAAATATCCAGTAACATACAATAACACAACTGCTTTGCTAATGAAAATGCCAACCTTGAGGAATTAGACCTCATGCTTCATATAGAGTCTTTACATTTCTTGGATTCCATGATCCATCATTGGGAGAATTCGAATTTCTAAAATTTACACCCATCTACTCCTAAAACAAACTCTTAATTACAAACTGACAACTAACTGTCTTCTAGGAGTTCTAATAAAAATAGGAGTGAAACTCCTTAACATGTCTCAAACAACCTTATCTAAAATTTAAATACCCTCTTTGACAGCTGCTAATCCATATCTTCGACCTTTATGATGCCTCTAGCTTTGTGGTGAACCCTGCTGATTCATGACTTAACTGCCCTAGAAACCAGGAGACAGAGTTTCCTGAATTTTAGCCCTTACCTCCATGCTTGTCTTCAAACATCTTTGCTAGCCTTGATGAATATCTTGTATATGTAACATGTGTTAACATTCCATAAAATCTTCAATCCTTCCACCTGTGCAAAAATAAGCCTTCGAAAAAATGAAAAGGAGAGGGAATATGACTGCGCTACGAAAACAACGCTACGAAAACAACCTGTTTTCGTAGCGCAAATTTTTACACCACTGTAAAAAAACATTCCTTTGACCATTATTTTTCTTGCTTTTCAACCTGGAACTTCATTTATGACCTTGCTCTTTCAATACTAAACTTTCAATACTAGCAGTTCTTACCTCCCAATTTCATGCAAAAGTGCCAAAACTTCACCTTCAACAGTTTCGTAGCGCACTACGAAACTGCTGTGTGTACTCTTTCAACACAATTTTTTCAAAAATGAATAGTTTTGGAGATATTTAAGATATTTTTAAGGATTTATATCAACCACAAAAAGCTTTAATGGAGATGTTCTTCTTCAAAAATATCTTTGTCTTCATGACAAAACTTATTCAAGGATTTACCATTTTTTCCCTGTTTCATTTTTGCTGCAACTGTATTTCTAGGTCTTCAATCTACCTCAGTTTCCTATTGGTGGCCCTTAACTGAGCATTCATCATTCTCACATATCTAGCCTCTTTAATTGTAGGAACAATCCAAGTAAAGTATTGAGCTTCACTAGTTATTGTTTCTGGTTTGGAAACCTTCTCATGTTCCCATAGAGCCTTTGTCCTCTTAAAATTTGTCTTTTCAGCAGCATGCCTTCTTGCACTCTTCTTTAGTCTAAAAATTTCATAATTTGCTGATTTCAACTTTTGTTCCATTTCTTCATAGCTAATTTTTTCTGTCTAAGTAGAAAGTATTATGTCTTTTTCACCTTCAGGTATTGGTGATGAAAGGTCTATGAATTCTTCCTGAATAGTGGAAGCTTCCTCTGTTTCTCCTAATTCAACATTGGAATCTTGCATATTTTTAGATTTCCTGGTTAAAGGCTTTCTTGGCTTAAACAAAAATGCTGCAACCTCATCCTAAAACTCCAACTTCTTAGAAGATTTCATCTTCTTAGGTTTTCCTTCATCAAATTTTATGAAATCTGCCTGTACCAAAGGGGACTCTTCAATATCAATAGCTTCCAAAATATCATTTAAGTTACCCTTTAAGCTTGGACTTTCTTCTGAGATCACTGATTTACCTTTCTCCTTTGCAATTTGACTTCTAGTCAATCTCCTTTGAACTAGTTTATTAGCTGACTGTTCTTGTGTCATTTCTCTAACTTCAACTATCTTTTCTTTTGTAGGTTGAGGAGTCTCAAGACTAACCACTGATGCTTTACTCACTTGCTCTTTCACCTGCTTTCTTGGTTTTAGTTTGACAAATATTTTTGACCTGGTCACTACAGGCTTACTGGTTTCTGCTGGTTGGGTTTCTTTAGCCTTGGGGCTAATGCCTAAACCTTGGTTTTCCACTCCAAAACCACATAAAAACAAAAATGAAGACCATTCTTTGTGGATATTTTGAAGTTCATGTAAAACTATCAGTTTAATTAGGCCATGATGGAAAAGGGAAGTTTCACATCCTTGAGTTTTCAATTGCACTTTATCTGCCATCTTAGCTATACTTCGATACATGAAGAAAGGCAAATCTAAAGAAATCATGCCAATAAAATGAAATAGGAGTTTAAAATGATATGAATACACTTTATGATATCTTCCCTCACAGGTAAAATACATTTTAATGCTGAAGCAAGTTGGCATAGATGTCTTTGATGTAATTCCTTGGAGTTGCCTTGGTTAAATTTGTTTCTGCAAACTCTGGCTTCAAAAATACCTTACATGGTTCCATATCAAATTTGAAATTTTTGAACCATCTATCTTGCCCCCTAGGAATCTCTGTCACCAAAGCTATGATCTCAGGGGTTACTACCAAATTTAGAATTCCAATTTTTTTATTTGAACCAGTGAAATGAAGAGAAAATTCCTTTGACACTTGACTGTGTCCTCCCTACAATTTTTCACAAAATCTCTAACACCCTGTTTTCTTGAAAGCTTCCATCACTGACTTATATTTGACTAGAGCCTCTGTGCTTTCAGGCTCTGTTCTTAAACAGTGACCATACCTATGATTTTTCCTTCCTTCTGTCATCTTTGACTCTGAATTCCTGTAACAAATCAGCCTCGCTTGAATTTCTATTGATCAGCCTCACTTTCTAATAGTAGTCAACCTCGCTTGTTAATGGTGATCAACCTCACTTGCAAAATCGATGAGAGAAGCTTTGGTAAGAGATTACCATGAGCTTAGCATTCAAAGACAAATTTCTTGAGTGTTTGCATGAAAACTGCAATAAGATACCCACCAATCCTTTCGAATTTGAAATTACCTATCATGTTGACCCCTATATTCGAAATGATGAAATTGAATGGTTGCATGCCTTAGAAATGACTCCTAACTGACACCTAATGATGACAAATTAACGAAATCTGACTGAATTGGTGATTTGAGAAGACTTGCTACGAATCCGTGATTTCATAGCACGTTTACTTCAATTTTAGGGTTTGCGCTACGAAAATAGCAGCATTTTCGTAGCGCAAAACATACTTTTTACACTGTCTGCACTACGAAAATGTGGTTTCGTGGCTAATTCAAATTTTTTTTAAAAATGGTTTGAAATTTGACTTCTAAAGAGGGTTGCATGACCTTCGAAACATGAATGAAGTTGTTTAAGCTTTATTTGGACATAAAAATGAGACTTTGAGACTCTAACCCTATCACCTACCCATTAAAACATAAAATAACCACAACACCTATCTAAGACCATAACAAAAAATGATGTAAACTGTCCAAGTTTAGAAATTTTTTTTATGATGATAACACCAGATATTAATATGTTTAGATCTATCATGAAACACATGATTAATAGAGAGTTTAACACAACTCTGATTATCACAATGTATCACTGTAGGATCTAAATGTGAACTGAACAAACCAACCAAGATCTTCTACATCTAGATAGCCTCACATGCAGCTTGAATTGCTGCCATGTATTCTGCCTCCGCTGAATTGAGTGCCATGGATCTTTGTTTCCTGCTGTACCAAGAAACTGTTGTAGATACGATACTAAAAACTCCTCCTGATGTGCTCTTTCTGTCCGTTGGGTTGCTTGCCCAATCTGCATCCGTGAAGCCATGAAACTTCACCTCATCTGTCCGTCTGTACCATAAGCCATACTCAGATGTGCCCCTGAGATACCTCAGGACATGCTTGCCTACCTTCCAAAAGAGTTTGGTAGGCTTAACCATTGCTTGTGAAAGATGGTTCGCCGCATAGCATATGTCCGGTCTTGTATTAACTAAATACATGAGCGAACCCACCAATTGTCGATAAATAATGGCATCCACTACCTTTGTCTATGTAGCATCCTCTTTCCTCCAATTTCCTGGAAGAGGAGTATCCATGGGCTTGTAGTAATCCATGTGAAACTTACCAAGTGTCTCCCGAGCATACTTGCCTTGAGACACAAACATTTCACCTTCTCGCTGCCATATTTCTAATCCAAGGAAACAATGAAGGAGGCCTAAATCCTTCATCTTGAACTCCTTTGCAAGATCTGCCTTGCATGAGTGTATCAAATGCTCATCACCCGTTAGTATTAAATCATCAACATAAAGAACAATGATTAAAAGCTTACCCTCCACCACAATTTGGTACAGGTTTGCATCTGCCTCACTCTTGGTGAAGCCAAGTCCAGTGAAATAGCTGTCGATCCGTGTGTACCAAGCACGTAGTGCTTACTTCAGCCCATACAACTCTCTTTTGAGTCTGCACACATGCAACTCGCTGCTGAAGATCTCAACTCCTTCAGACTGCTCAATGTACACCTCTTCCTTAATGATCCCATTAAGGAACACAGTCTTCACATCCATCTGATGAATGTGCCAACCCATTTGCATTGAGAGAGCAAGGATGGTCCTTATGGAAGAATACCGTGCGATAGGTGCAAAGGTTTCTTCCTAATCAATCCCTTATACTTCTCGACGCTCCCATCATCAACTTTCTTTACCTTGTAGATCCATTTCGAATCTACCACTGATTTACCCACCGGCCTTGGAACAATCTCCCAAGCACTGTTTCTGACAATGGAGTCATACTCCTCCACCATGGAATCTACCCATGTGGGATCCTGTGCTGCTTCTTCAAAATAAGATGGCTCTGTCACGACACACTTTCTCATAAGAGCCATGTATCCAGTAAACTAGTTAGGTGACTGTCTCTGTCTGCACTGTGATGTAGGGACTCCTACATTCTCTGCCGCATCATGCTTCAGTCTCTCAGCTTCTGTGGTATGCCTTCTGCCAGATCTGATGTTTGGTTCTGTGGTGTACTCCTCCACTCCATGAATCTCCTCCTGTGGCTGATCCACATCTAGAGGCTCATATTTGGGAACAAGTAGCTCCTCCTGTGCATGCAAGTGTAGCTCCCTCTCAAGAATAGCTCGTGCAACACCCACGATCGTTCTGTTCTTCCTCTCCGCGACCCCATTCTGCTATGGGTTATGAGGCACTATAAGTTCTCTTAAAATTCCTTCTTTTCTATAGAAGTCTTTGAATTCATTCGAGATATATTCACCACCATTATCGCTCCATAGAGCCTTCACTTGCTTCCCCAACTCCTTCTCCACCACTGCGTTAAACTCACAGAACTTTGAGAATGTTTCTCTCTTCTTCTGCATGAAGAAGATCC
This sequence comes from Pinus albicaulis, assembly GCA_034641835.2. Classification (NCBI taxonomy): domain Eukaryota; kingdom Viridiplantae; phylum Streptophyta; class Pinopsida; order Pinales; family Pinaceae; genus Pinus; species Pinus albicaulis. The sequence goes on from CM076582.1 coordinate 1,243,756,032, forward strand.
AACATCTACGAGAATATTCATCAACAAATATAACATAATACCTGTGTTTTGCTGTTAAAGCAACCGAGAAAGGTCCACACACGTCTGTGTGAATTCTCTCCAGGATCATCGAAGCACGATTCTCATTCTCATGAAAGGTGGTCTTCACAAACTTACCCATAGTACATCCCTTGCACTGATTTGACTGCGCAAGAGTACCCTTGGGAAGTCCAGTAGAAATCTACTGCAAAATATTCAAGGCGCCATAATGAAGATGGTGCAATATCCTGTGCCATAATTCGCTCTCATCCTGGCTCACCACTTCTTCTGCTTTGCCCATCATTGCAGCGCATCCATCTACCTCCAGCCTGTAGAGATTCTTAAGTCGAATCCTTATCCTCTTGGTTTGACCCATTATTTTATGTCGCAGGAAAGCTTTTCCCTCTCTGAAAACAACGTCATAACCTTTGTCTTCCAACATTGCGACCGAGACCAAGTCCTTCTTCAAACCTGGAATATGCATAACATATTTCAACAGAAATGGTTTACTTGACTCCCTCTAAAAGATAATGGTTCCAATGCCGGTTGCACTGTATCTACCATCGTCGCCCATCTCTATATGCATTTGGAGATCCTTCTCCTCCAAGTCACTAAACAACTCATTGTCTTTCGTCATATGGAAAGACGCACCACTATCAAGATACCACGCCGATCCCATTGAGCTTGAAACCAAGCATGGGATAAAAGAGAAACCAAGTTCAAATTTTGAGGCTAAGGCCTCTCCAGTTGCAACTCCAACAACCTTCTTGTTATTTTTATTTATTTATTATTTTTTTTTTTTTTTTTCGTGGGCAGTTAGTGGCAAGATGCCCATGTTCGTGACAGTGAAAACAATTCACTTTGGACAAATCTATCTTCTTGCCTTTAGCCTCGGATTTTGGATGGGATTTATTCCCCTTTCCTTTCCTTGCTTTGGTAGCCAAAGAAAAATTCTCTTCATCATCATTATTTGATGAAGAGCCATCCCTGGTACTTCACCTTATCTCCTCCTGCACAATATCTGACCAAAGTCGCTCCCAACCCGACAGTTTCTCTCGTCCATTGACATAGTCTTCGTAGCTATGCCAAATCTTTGGAAGCCCAAGGAGAGCCAAGATCACCAAGTCATCATCATAAACAGTAATCCCCACACTTCCCAGTTCATCCCTATAGTGGGCAAGCTTCATGAGATATTTTGGAATACTATCATCCTTCTCCGTTTTTATTTTTCTGAGCTTATCTTTCAGCGTCAACTTCCTCTGGTCGCTGCTGCTTTGGAAAATATCTGTAAAGCCTTCCACATTGAAAATTGAGTGGCTTTCCGTGAAGGCTTGACACAATATGGTCCTTCAAAACTTCCAACAGAATTCTTCTTGTCTTTGCTACCTTCTTTTGCCATGTGTCAAGTCCTGCAACATCGCTAGAAGCAGGCTTAGGAACATCGCGATCAATGAACTCTTTCAGTCCATTATCTTCAAGCATTGCCTCCATCATAGCCTTCCAGGCTATGTAATTCGAGCTACCCTCAAGGGAATGCTCCAATCGAAACCCATTGAAAGACATTTCAATGAATACTCAACTGTCACACCAAGAAATTTCAACAGCAAATTCGAATTGTCCACCAGCACAAAAATCAACAATTATTCACAATTGCAATCTCCAGTAATCAATACTGCTCTGATACCATATAGAAATTTATTAATACTGATGCATTATCGGATCCTCCTGATCTAACAATAATTATATTCTTTCTAAATACATAATCCTTCCACTGTTAAGCTTGCGGAAATTTAAAACTCAATTTCAAACACATGTGAATAAATTCAATCGCACATAACACAGTTGTTTAATGGGAAAGCTTAAAGCTAAAAACCCAAACTATAATATATTATGTATATCAATGGAATCATGTAATAATCTCATACAAAGCTTAGTACATCAAGTTCTCAGTATAATGTAGATTCATTACACACTGTCATGCAGAAATTTGCACTTCCATGCACCAATTTCCCTCCTCCTGACAGCCTGCCTCCATTGCGCAATCCCTGCTGAAGAAGACCCCTGAATGAATTTGAATTGGCCTTTCCTTGAATGCGAAATCCTCATTGGAAACTCCAATGTGTGTCAGATACATTGAATGCATCACTATAGTCACAACGGATAGTCCATCTTACCCTTTCACCTATCTCTCCACTAGGTCTCCACTGGAACTGACATGCACTGTAGTTAACTATTGTATTTGTTTAGTTTTTAGTGAGTTATTAGTTGTGAATTAATTAACTAATTAATTCACTTAACTCTCACGAGTGTATCTTTCAGTTAGACTAGATACAACTAGCTCAACTGAGTTTAACTTCATTAACTAAGTTAAACTAGATAACAACTCCTGTAACTACTCTTCCAACTGCGTCATAACTTTTCCACTTCAGTTCTAACTGAGTCCTCCATGCACGAGCCACCAATAAAAGCTAGGAATTTCATAATTCCTTCAGCTCACTGATTTTCTAAATCTGTTCACTAAAATAAAGTGCTCCAAGAGAATAAGCTAATGTTTATTGTCAGATTATTATTAAGGGTTAATAATAACCTACATGCATCTATTTTTAGATCGACGATCTATAAATAGACTTCGCCCAATATTCTAAAAATATAATTTCATCTATTTTCCACATTTGACCAACCATCTACAAGTAGCATCCTGAAACTTATAGAATATGCTCACCATGTCTAAAAATAGACATACACCTAAAAATAGCCTGTGGGCCCCACTTAGTGAAGGTGCTTACTTTTCAGTAAGCTCATCATCTTGTTGAATCTCAACATAAAGTCAGTTGAACTAGTTGTAACTGTTTTTTGCACTAGTGAGAGATCAAGTGAATTAAATCATATTTAATTCACAATCAATGATCTACCATGCAACTGATGATTTACTATTAATAGCTGCTTGCATGTCAGTTCCATTGGAGACCCAATTAAGACAAAGGTTAAAGGGATGTTAATTATGATTTGTATCATTATTAGGTTGCCTGCATGCAACCAGACATCCATTGGATTTCCTATGATCCTTGCACAGTTTTGGAAGGCTGAAATTCCAAAAGAATAGGGATTTCATTCCACATGAATTGCGCAAGGCAGACAGGCTGATTAGAGGTTGAGAATTGGCTAAGTGTTGGTCGATTTTGTCTGGGTCAGTGTGAGATAGTTGTGAGAGTGAAGGAGACTCTTGTGAGAAAAGTGCATTGTAATTGTTTCATGATTCCATGGTGAATATACAATAGAAGATAGAGGGGATTTGAGTAGCAAGCTTTCCCCAGGAAAATATCTGTGTTGTGGTTTGATTTGATTCTTTCTTTACTTGTTGTGATTGGCGATAGTGTTTATTTTTCACAATTGATTTTTAGAAGGATTTAGTATCTAGCTTTAGTACATTGCTTGATCGGATTGAATCCATTGATATACATATGCTTGTATAATTTCTACAAAAAATATGAGTACTTCCCCACATTTTGAAGATGGTACACATGGTAAACTCTAGAATATTTAGGGCACAAGGATAATCGAAAACAAGGCTCAAGGGCATTACAAAAATATACTCATTATGAGCTCAACATATAACTTGTAGGAATTGGACCCGGATGGGGAGGATAGCAATCATTCATCCCAACTACCTTAGAAAAACGCAATTGACAAACCCTCGTAACTTTGCCATTGTTCAAACCACACAAAAAAAGTAGGGGAAGTACACATTGGCTCTTTTCTCAAGGTACATGTGATCCCTCCCTAGATATATACCCTATATTACATATTGTTAGTGGAGAGTTAAGTACAGGCATACAAAAATAAGCGACCTTAATAACACTTTAAAAATAAAGTCAAAACTCAAATCTTTTAGATCAACCAAAATAAAAGGTCACTCCACTTGATTATGGGCACTTTTCAAAATCAATGTTCATAAAGAAAGCATCTACACCAATGGAGTGTTCCCATTCCATGCCCTCCTAGGCTGTAATAACGTTGTCTAGAATGAATTGACCTTGAATAAAGCCTATTTGTTTTAGCTACAAAATTTTGAGTAGTATTCCCAACGCAAAGTCTTAGAGTCTTATCCATAATTAAATTTAAAAATATACATTAAATAAAGGGTTTGGTTTTTAATTTGCTATAAGTTTAGGATGTATTCATTTGGGGATGAACCTAATGAGATTTTGATTTATAAAGTAATATAGGGATTTATTTTTGGGTAATATCCTTAAGACAAAGTCCTAAGGTCTTATCCACAATTTAATTTTATAATATATATTGAATAAAGTGAATGGTATTTAATATGTTATGAGTTTAAGATCTATCAGTTTGTGGATGAATGTAATGAGATTTCGATTTATAAAGTAATACATGGATTACTTTTACCTTAGATCTAGGTGCACAAATGTGGATTGGAGGTACCCATGGCCTCCATATTAGCTTTATCTAACACATTTATGGTCGAGGGATAGCGACACATACCACCTAACATCACCACATGTACCATTCACTTATTAGATAAGGTGGCTGAATAACATCGAATTGGACTTTAATGATAAATTGGGAAGTGAAGCCTTGTTTTAGTCCATATGTGTTTGGTCTATCTATCATTTTCATCGCTGAGAGAGGAGTGAAGGTTGGTGGTCTTGGAAGAGGAAACTCACGTCAATACAAGTTGGTAACCATGGTCTGTGAGTGTGGTTATCCTAGGAGAGGAGGGAGAGGAAGAGGCTTTCAACCTCCTCCTCCCTGGCATGGTCTAGGAGTAGAAAGGTTTGATGAGGACCTCCCGTGGCACATTAGGAGAGTGATTACTTAAATGGAAGAATAGGAGAGATGAAACATAGAGGATGGTCATTGGTAATTGACGAACTTGCTCGGATGACACTTGTGGGACCAAGAAGAAGTTATGCACGTGGAAAAAAGATGAATCACTGATTTTAGATTTTTATCTCATCCAAGCTAGGATGGAATTGTGCATTATAGATGGTGCTATGGGAATTTAGTTCCCTCCACCACACTTGCCTCCCACATCCTCCAAATCCTCGATTAACTCAGAATCTTCTACTTTGAGTCCTCTGGATTCAGTTTCTCAAGAAATGAAAATTCCCAATCTTTAGAAGATGGGGCCAACATGAAGGGTGGAGAAGAAGTCTAAAAAAATAGGTCCCTTGGGTGGCAATGTGAAGGAGTAGGCCACTATCCGTAGGGAAACAATGAAAGACACGCAGAAGGAAGATGAACTGCAACAGGATGAAAACAAAAATATTAGTGGGATGATAATTGAGTGGGAGAGACGATAATATCTAAAGGAAGGTCAAGATGATCCTTTCAATTAATTACCAACATGGCTATGAACGCTATTAAGAATTAAGAAATGATTTTTCAGTCTCCGTTGCTTCTTTGCATGTTATTATGGTTTTTTGTTGTTAGAAATTGGTTTTATGACATACATGGAGGGTATATGGTTTCTGATCTATGGGAAGATGGTCATCCCCAAGCTCTGCACAAGGTTAGTTCCAGGTTAGACAAGCCTTTTATTTGTTGAATATTCTCAATTCATACATGGTTCGTTGAAGACTCTACATGCATGTACTCTATGTAAATTCTCTGTAACCTAATGAAATCTTAATTACAAAAAAAATTACTTGGATTAATTTTTCATAGATTTTGTATATACCTAAAAGATATTTGGCTCTATAAAGTCCCACATTTCCTTGTATAAATCACATGAGAAGCCATCCAATCTAGGTGTTTTGTCATTGATAATTTCTTCCAAGGATGTTATCAACTCGTAAGAGTTGACAATTGTTCAAACACCCTCACTTAATGCTTTGATAGGAAACATAGGGTCATAACCCAAGAATATTTCCTAGACCATCTCACATTCATATATATGTTCCCATGATTTAAATACTAGCTTACAATGTTTGATAAATTTGTTTTTAACTTTGTATTGGTTAATCAATTAACTAGTCATTGTTTTAAGAGCATAGTTTTCTTCCTTGGATTTTTTCATTAGGGTTTTGTATGTGATTTTTAACTATCCATATTTTTTTTTTCCAAATGAGCGGATATATTTTTCCTGAATAAAAAGAGTTGTTTTCTAGTTCGGTATCTATACATAAGTCTTCATGTTTAAGGATTAAACTACTTTCAGAAGTCCATACTGATAGCTAGCCTATTCTTGTGGATATTTTTGCTTACAATTCCAAAAAGATGCCTACTATAAACCTTACAAAAAATGCCTAACAAAATCTTGTATCAACATAAAATAAAAAAAATTCATATTATAAGCGTTATCTGGCAAAGTGGTCCATTCTTCTATTAATGTCTTAGTGCTAAGTGCCTTATTATTTGCATGATAAATACGCCCCTTGAGATACGCTGAATTTTTCCTGCTCAGGCTTCGAACTGGTCCCTGCTTCCTCTTCGACAAATTGAACATCATTGTTACACCAATTTTTGGTCATCTAACCATTTACAATTAGATGGATCGAAGTACACCATGTAAGACCAATTTTACCATTGTAAAATTGATTTCACTATAAGAAATAATTTAATAAACCATATTTTATTAAGTTATTTCTGGTTCAAACAGGAAACCCCATGAGGAATAATTAAATATATCCTTATTTATTTGATTTTCCTCTAGGAATAATTAATTAAACCACTGTTTAAATAATATTCCTGGTCATATTTAACCCAATTATGAGAAATAATTAGATAAATAATTATTTATCTTATTTTCTCTAGGAACAATTAATTAAATAATTATTTAGTTATTATTCCTTGTTAAATTTGACTAAATCACTTATAAATAATTAAACAATTCATTAATTGTTAAATTATTCGTTAACCTCATTCTTGAAATGATAAATAAATCATTTATTTGTTCATTATTTCTAAATAAAGGTATTTAACCAATTTAAATTCCTTTTCCCTCTAACAAAATATAATAAAATATTCCAAGTAGTTAGATCTAGATCTTGGTTAATAATATTTTATTATTCACCATTATCAAGGATAACTCAATATTTTGTTATAAATAGGAGGGTTTTCCATTCATTATTCACTTTTATCACTTTCATTGTCATGCTTTGATCATTCTCATTGCTGCTACTGTTTTCTTTCTTCTTGAGCTCCCATAGAGTTCAACACGTCTTGGGTTTTCTACACCATTGAGAGAGAGAAACTTTTGGATCTGAAGCATTGAGGACAACAAAGAACCTGAGAGGGAGTGGTGACATCATTCTTTGTTCCCTTCCCAGGTGTTAATACATATAAAAGTCTTTATATATCCTATCTTGTCCATTGGATATCTGGAGCATTTTCTTATTTCTTTTTTCTGTTTAACTATTTTTACTACATGTATCGAGTTTCTGGCAGCATTTGTTTTAACTATCACTTGTAGATCTAAAGAAGTTAAGAAACCATCTTTGTTGTTAGGGTTGTTTGTCATGCACAACTAAAGTGAGCTATTTTCGTACACTTGCGTTAAGAATTTATGCTAACAATTGGCGACTCCACTACGTTTTATTCAGATACCTGCACGACCAACTGCTTCAATAAATAGGGTTTTTATTCATCTATTTTTAGTCTCTTGATGTTTTTTTTTACCTTTTATGCCCTAAAACAGTAAAAATTTTAACTCCCGTGTGTTTTCGGGTTTTTTCTGCAGGTAACAGGTATCAACCGCATCAGAGACGAAATTTTTTTCCACAACCTTCCACTTGTGGATCTCAGATCTAGAACTCACTCTTTTTGGCCCAAAAACTGCGATTTCTTCTTGAACTCGCAGTTTTTAACACAAAAACTGTGATTTCCCCAGCTTACATGTCAATACCTGCGAGCTGCAACTTTTTTCTGTGACAGTCAAGGTTTGTCGCAAGAACTATTCAGGGTTGTTTGAACTTTGTCTCAACCTGTCTTAGGCTTGGATATGCTCATTTTATCTCCTTGAAGTAGGACTAATCCCCTTAGGGTTTCAGTATGCTTCCACCTTTTTAGGAGGGGTTTAGCTGAGTAGGTAGTCTAATATTTTGCAGCGCTTTCAACCATTTTTTAGGGTCTGATATATCCTTCTTTCACGTCCCTTTTGATCGATTATTATTCCATCCAAAACCCCCTCTTGAGTTTTGTTTTGTCTCTGCCTTAGAGTTCCCTTTGTTTCCCTTAGGGTTTTAACCTTTCGCCTCCAATTTTGCTGCAGTTTTCCCTCTGGTTTCTTGATGTTTTTTGCACCTTTTCTAGCATATATGAGTCATTAGATCCCTGTCCCTTAGACCTTATATTTTTTGGCCATATTATGTGTTTTGAGTCAATTTCTCCCGCCTCTTAGATTCATTGTTTGGGAATCCTTCTTTTGGGGTTGAATATATGCATCTTTAGCTCTTTATTTTACCGTTGTTTCAAGTTTAATTTACAGTTATTCAAATTTTTTTATTTTTATTTATACAACTGTCTGGGCTTAATTAAAATTAACACACAACTTGCACACATGCAAACCTAAAGTGAAGAGCGCTTGGTTTACACCGCCAAGCCAAGACATAAACATCATAATTAATTTATCTACCTCACTGAGCCTTTGTTTATCACTCTTCACCCTTTTCGTGTCATCTATGTCTTGCCATAATTGCGCCTCCAAGGCATTTATCTCAGAGACTCCAAGGCCTTCACCCTTAGTTTATGTTAGGAATACTTACTCCACCGCATAGAATTTGAGTTAGTCATTCGCCAAGTCCCCATATTGACTCTGATTCAGGTTCATCGGGTCCTTCCTTTGATTCTGAACCTGGTTCCCCTCCACCTCATTCCATCACCATGTCAGGCGCCAATGCAGGTGCTGGTCATCAAGCAGGTGGTAGCCCCGACCCTAATGCTGGAGCTGCTACTAGTGGAGTCGCTACCGGAACTGTTTAGGCTACTCCTTTGCTACCTTTTATGGTAGGTTTAAGCCGCCCCAATTTCAGCCAGTTAATTAATGACCCTATACTCCACAATCTAGGTTGGCCTGCTATGCCAACTAAGCTTCCTTCATACATCACTAAGTTTGAAGGAAACAATGGAGAGGACCCTAATAATCACGTATGCTCCTTTCACATGTGGTGTTCATCCAAATTTATCATTGATGACTCCATCTGTCTTCGGTTAAATGTACACTCACTAAAGAAGCTATAAAGTGGTATATCGACTAGACCACTGCATCTCATTCCACTTTTGTGACTCTTGCTAAAGAATTTATATCCTATTTCTATCTACCTCTTCGATATGATATCGGTACCGAGTTTTTGACCGCATACCATCAAACTTCTACCACCCACCTTTCTGACCATGTCCAAGAATGACATAGAAGGAGGAGCTTGTGTCAAGCTCTTACATTCGAAGACCGTGTCTATATGGACTGGTTTCTCAGAACAATTTTTACTTTTATTGGTAAATATGTCACGTATCACTTTCCTCAGAATGAGGAAGAAGCTCTCCAAGCCACGTTTAAATATGACTTGATCTATGCTCAATCTGGTTATGTTTATACCGTTTTACCGAATCTTCCTAGACCTGGTGGTGCCAGCGCACCAGGGGCATCTCATGCCACCAATGGTATCGTTGGAGCTCTTTCACATCCGTATACTCATCCTTCCATGGGTTATGGTTTCCCTCAAGGAGGGGCCAACTCCTATATCACTTATCCCCCTCCCGACATCATGTATCCAAGACAAAGCGCACCTTACACATTTTTCCAGTTGCATCAACCGATGCCAGGGACAACTGTTTCTCGACCTATTTACCCCAATGTTTCTCAATCTCCTTTCTATCCTTATCCATAGCCCGGTGCTCCAGCCCCTCCAACATCAACACCCCATCCTCCCGTGCCTTCTCAACCTCCGCCACAGTAGCCATCTCCCCCTCAAGTTTAGGTGTATGCACAACAGAGTGCGACTAATCCTCCTAATTCCAAGTAAAAGAGGAAAGAAAACCAAAATAAACCAGTATAGGGTAATTAAGGGCGCCAAGGTGACCAACCAAACACACCCCAAGGGAACCAACATAACAGTAACAACCAACAACATGGCGATAAACCCAAGCAGAACAAGCCTATTCATATGAACATGTCTTATTATTGTTGTGGTGTCCATGACCATTATACTCATGATTGTCCCCTTTTACCCCAGATGCGCCAATTGTGGGAAGCACAAGCAACATCTAGAGGACTGCAAGCCACTACTTTTGCTCCTCCAAATACTGCGCCTTCTCAACCGGTTGTGTTCACTAATCCTTTCCCTCAGCAAGGATATGTGGCTGCCCAACCCCATCAAGGTCAGGCCGCCCCTCAAACTTCATAGTCTGGTACCCCCAAATACTAGATTCTCATGATGAATTATGAAGAGGTCAATACCACTGATGTCAACCTTCACACTCAGTCACGCCGATATTACAAGACACTTGCTTCGTCTGCAACCGAGTCCCAAACCGAAGTTTCCACAGAGTCCATTTCAACACCCAATGCTCCCTTATAGATCCCTCCGCCTTGAGTAGAGGTTATTCCCAAGATCACCAAAGGGCCATTATGTCGAAATGATGCTTCTGCCAAATCTGCCCACACTTAAAGCATAGTAAATGACTTTGCGTAATCTCTTTCTGCCATGTCAACGCTGGAAGTCCTCCAGTCATTCCCTTCACAATGAAAAACTCTATTGTCTGCTTTGGGTGTTATGGATCCTTCAGATGATCGTTTTATCGTCTTTGATGTTGACAAGTCAGAACATCTCCCCTTACCTTCATCCATCGCCTTCCAAATACCAGTCAAGGTTCGTAATGCCAATGTCTCGTGATGTATCATTGATGAGGGTGCATCCACCTGCGTGATGCCTGCCTTTGTTTGGAACCAACTCGAATCATCCAACTTAGCCCCATAAACCATCACTTTGAATGCTTGGGACGGTCACCCTTCTCAGGCCCTTGAAATGTACCGCAATTGTCCTATCACTCTTGTAGGCAAGACTACTTACATTGACATTGAAGTCATTCACACCCCCTTAGATTACAATATCGTCTTGGGTCATAGCTCTACCTATGCGATGTCTGTTGTCGCATATGCAGTTCACTGTAAGATGTGATTTCCTCACAATGGAAATATTGTCACCATCGATTAGTCGACATATTACGAACCGAAGTCTAAAACATATTCCACCTTACTTGGTGCTTTCCTTGGTCACCCCCCTCTTATCACTTACCCCATCTCGTCGAATGTTTTCATGATGTAATCGTCTCGGGCTTGCCACAAGCGGTCCGGTTCGACCAGCCAAAAACCTACGCCTCTGCAACCTGTTGACGGTCACTCGAAGGAGCCTTCAGGTCCTTCTCTTCAAGAAAATTATCCCTCTGCTAGTGTCTCTTCCACCCATTTTCAACTAGAAACAGTTCCTCCTAGCCTTAATCATTTGGGAGCCATTCTGCCAGGCCATTACCCTTCCAGTCAGATATCGTTTCTAGCTCCCCCCTCTAGAGTCTTTTCAGTGCCTGTTATGGCTACGTTGAGCCTTCCCAATTTGACCGTAGGGATCCTAGTCTGGTACATTGATCCCCCAGCAAACACTCCACTTGGTCATCTCAAACCTTATACCACTTTGACCCTGGTCCAACCGGTCGCTATGACCCCCCCCTTTGCTTCAGTGCCTCAGCCACCTCAACATGAATCTACTTATGTTGCGAAAGACTCTGGTGAGGGGGGAAAAGCCAAAAAGAAGGAACCTAAGGACAAGGCCCCCTAAACAACTCCTAATCCTTCCAAGCCTCCAAAGCAGTCACCTCCATGCACTTTGTGTGATGCTGTTGGGCATGCTACCCATAATTGTTCCGAGCTTTCTTGTCTCAAAACTATGGTCAAAAGGATGTTTCCTGAATCTGATATCCCGGAGGTCCATGTTACCTTAGCCGATTTAAATAAGAAATTAAAATCGTTGCACATGAACCACCATTGTGCTCTATGTGATCTTTATTGCCACTATTCTCACCTTTTTCCCAGTCTCGATGATTTTCGCAACACCCTTGACGTTTTTCGCCAACTAGAGGCCGCTCATAGTGGATCTTGTACCCCATTACTTGTGAGTTTTTCTTTGGAAGAACCAAAGGAAATTTCTGCACCCATTTTGATAGCTCCCCCTGATGTCGAGATGAAGGAACCTTCAGCCACTATCCTCTATATGTTGTCATCCATGAGATCCATGGTGGAAGACCCCTCCGGGGCATCCCCTTCTGTTTCAATTGAACCTCCTTCGGTGATCACCCTGGGTTCAACATCAGTAGATGTTTCATCTACTAGCTCTTTGTCTACCCTCCGTAGTGATGCATATGTGAACCATATCTCTCATGATGGAGCATCAGGTAGCCCTGTAGTGTCATGTGGTATTTCTTATTCCAGTCCTCCCATCTTCCATTCTGATGAAGAAATTATGGAAGTCATGACTATGCATGGTTTTCCTTGGGATGATATGCACCATTGTGCGTATTTCCATTCACATCAGACCCATGACCAAAATGTTGTGGATTCCAAAGACTTCATCCAAAATGAGCTCAATTGGTTATATAACCCCTTACTTCAAGCCCATGCATTCGAACCACATACATCTTGTGGCCATTGCATTAAAAACCCAATGTTTGGGTAAGGGGCCACCCATATTTGAGAGTCTAGGAGAAGCAATTCTCCACAACCCTCCTAGTGCATCTGGTAGTGTCGACTCTAGTACCATTATTATTCCCCATTTAGAACAACCTCTAGAGTCTCATATCACTTCAGATCACTCTAGGGATGATTCACTTACACATTCCTTCATCTTACATCAACAACCCAGTCCCTTTGACATTGTTTTTGACCACCCACAATGTTTTCTAGGTGAGCACGAGTTCATTATATCCGAAGCCAATATTTGGGATAGTGAAACCATGTATGAAAAACCAAAAATTTAGTCCATTTTCTTCATATATGCAGTGCCAAATGAGATTGGTGATCCACCATTTTCTTTCTCTAACTGCATCTCTCCATTCTTCCCGCAAAAGATAACCATAACATAAACAAATGGTGAACCACATCATCAAAATGTGTTTAGCGTCCACTATTCTAAATATTTTTGGCATGTCCATCGCATGCATGGGGGAACCTATGCCCCTTTATATTCTCACCATCTTCTTGAGGGTTTATTGCTTATGCGACCGAATGCTTGAATCCATTATTTCAACACTTGGAACATAATGACACTCCACAAAATCCTCTAGCTAGGGGCATCATTCCCACCTTTGCATACCAGATCAGTCCCCTCCATCACATATGATGGGGGGAAGTATCCCATGCTTGGGGGACATGATTTCCCCTTTCCACCTTCTCACTTGATTTTCAAAAGTCTCATCCAAGACTCCACCAATCTAGGTATGGTCGATTATCCTCCCATTCCTTGGATAGTTTATCCTACCGACCTCCCTGACGAGCCATATATCGTATATTCTTGATACCATATGTTAAAATATTCTACTTTATGTGATAGAACACTTACTGTTGAGATTCAACAAGAAAATTTCAGCACCCACGCCTAGTGCATTAAGCACCTACACTAGGGTCAGGCCCATAGTGCTATTTTTGGGTGCATATCTATTTTAGTTATCCCTTAATTAATATGGACAACAAAATATAATCTATTCTCAATGATGACTTGAAATATTTAAATGAGAGTGATAAAATCATTTAACTAGGGTATTTCGAGTTAGAGGTAGTTGGTGAGGCATGCAGAGTAATTCTAGTTGTAACAGAGTTCGAAGTGCAGTGGTGCATTAGTTAATGCAGGTTGTAATCATTTTAACCTAGTTAAGTGAGTTAAAATCAGTTGTGCTAGTTGTATCTGAAGATACACTAGTGAGAGATCAAGTGAATTAAATATCAATTAATTCACAATAAGTGATCTCACATGGAACTGAGGATTTACTATTATTAGCTGCATGCATGTCAGATCCAGTGGAGAACCAGTTGAGATCTAGGTGAAAGGGAAGTTGAATATCAGTTGTAGGATTATTGGGTTGCACACATGCAACCAAACACCCATTGGACTGCCAATGATACTTGCGCAATCAAAGAAGTAAAAAATTCCAATCTTTTAGGGATTGCATTCATGAGGGATTGCGCAAACAAGGCAGGTTGTGTGGAAGTAGAAAGTTGGCTAAGTATTGGTCAGTTTTTGTATGACAGTGTGAGAGAATTAGCTGAGTACTGGAGGGCTCTTATGAGAATATTTTTGTATGTAATTGTTTCATTATCCATGCTGAATATACAATAGAATATAGTGGGGTTTTGAGCAGCAATATTTCCCTGGGAAATCATCTGTGTTGTGTGTGATTTGATTCTTCTTTACTTCATGTGATTAGCGATTGTGTTTTTAATTCCGCAAAAAGATTTGTAGAAGCGATTCAATATTTAACTTTAGTACATTTTTAGATCAGGTGAATCCAAGATATACATGCATGTTTTATAATTTATACATGTTATCAGAGCACAGGAAATTGCAGAAGTGAAGCAGGATCTGAGTTTGTGACTGGATATAATTTGAATTTGCAGAAATAATTTCTTGGTGCTATAGCTGATTCAAGATCGAAATGGATTTCAATGGCTTGAGGTTGGAGTATGAAATCGAGGGCAGCTCAAACTATATTTCTTGGAAGGACAGGATGTAGGTAGTACTCGAAGACAATGGGTTGAAGGAAATCATTGACAATGATGTTCCTAAACCCGCTGTGACAGATGCTGCAAATCTTGATGCATGGCAAAGGAAAGTGGAAAAGGCGAGGAGGATCCTGTTGGAGGGAGTACGAGACCACATTTTATCAAGCCTCCATGGGAAAGCCACACCATATGCAATGTGGAAGGATTTGACGGATCTATTCCAGAGCAATAACCACTATAGGAAATTGGCTCTCAAATATAAACTCAGGAAGATCAAGATGGAGAAGGGCGAATCCATACCAAAATATCTAACAAAGTTTGTCCAATGTCAGGATGAAATAGGGAGCGTTGGTATAAAAGTCGCTGATAATGATTTGGTGAGCTTGGATCTCCTAAGACTTCCCAAGAGTTGGGAAAATTATCAAGAATTTGTGAATGGAAAGGAAAAATTTCCAGATTTGGAACAACTGTGGTCAGATTTGGTGCAGGAGGAGTTCAGACGAAACACCAAATATGGATCTTCATCTAAGAATTAAGATGAAGAGGATTGTGATTTGGCTGCCACGACGAAGAAGGGGAAGGGGAAGAAATTTCGTTCCAAATCTGAGTCCAGGAATGGCAAGAAGCAAGACATGTCCAAGGTGAAGTGTTTTCATTGTCATGAGCATGGGAATTTTGCTACTAACTGTCCACAAAAGAAGAAGAAAAAGAAAGTTGGAGGATCTGCAGCTAGTGAGGCTCTTGCCTTGCAATTTGAGCTTAACTTCTCATTGATCACATGCATGGTGTCAAGTGCATTTGGATTTGTGTGGTATTTGGATAGTGGTGCTTCCTTTCACATGACGGGAGACAAGGAAATTTTCAGTGACTTGGAGGAGAAGGAGCTCCAAATGCATATTGAAATGGGTGACGACAGGTGATACAGTGCTACTGGGATTGGTACCATTACCTTCCAAAGGGAGTTAGGTAAACCCTTTCAATTAAAATATGTAATGCATGTACCAGGTTTGAAGAAAACTTTAGTCTCCGTTGCAATGTTGGAGGATAGAGGCTATGATGTTATTTTTAGTGAAGGAAAAGCCTTCCTGCAACACAAAACAACAAGAAAATACAAGAGGATATGGATTTGAGTTAAGAATATCTACAAGCTGGAGGTAGATGGCTGCGCATGAATGGTGGAAAAGGCAGATCAAGTGGTGAGCTGGGATGAGGGAAAATTATGGCATAAGATATTGGGCCATCTTCACCATGGAGCTTTGAAATTCATGCAACATATTTATATAGGTCTTCCCAGGGTTACACTTGCATAGTCAGACACATGCAAGGGATGTACTATGGGAAAATATATAAAGGCCACCTTTCATGAGAAGGAGAACCGAGGTTTTGGGATCCTTGAGAGAGTTCACACAGACGTGTGTGGACCATTCTCTGTTGCTTTGAAAACAAAACATAAGTACTATGTAATATTTATTGATGAATTTTCTCGTAAGTGTTGGATCTTCTTCATGTAGAAGAAATATCAGACAGTCTCTAAGTTCTTGGAGTTTAAGGAACTGGTGGAGAAAGAGTCGGGGAAGCAAGTGAAGGATCTTAGGAGCGATAATGGTGGAGAGTACATCTCTAACGAATTCAATAAATTCTACTGCAAAGAAGGAATTTGAAGAGAACTGATAGCGCCTCATAACCCACAACAGAATAGGGTTGCAAAAAGAAATAACAGAACGATTGTGGGTGCAAGAAGAGCGATGTTGCATGATCAAGGCATACCGATGCATCTGTGGGCGGAAGCATGAAACACTGTGGTATTTGTGCAAGACCGTTTTCCTCACAGGATACTTGGAATGAGTACACCTAAAGA
This sequence comes from Pinus albicaulis, assembly GCA_034641835.2. Classification (NCBI taxonomy): domain Eukaryota; kingdom Viridiplantae; phylum Streptophyta; class Pinopsida; order Pinales; family Pinaceae; genus Pinus; species Pinus albicaulis. The sequence goes on from CM076582.1 coordinate 1,243,772,633, forward strand.
GGCTTTCACTGGTAAGGAACCTGATGTTTCACACTTTAAGATTCTTGGCTCATTTGCTTATGTGCATGTGACCAAGGACGTCAGGAAGAAGCTGGAACCGACAACTGAGATCAGGATTTTTGTGGGGTACACTGAAACACCACATAATTATCGTGTGTATTTTCCAAACATCAGAATGATTGTTGTGCAACATCATATAAAATATGATGAGGAGAAAGCCATGCAGTTTTCCCTTAAGAGGGCGATGGACTTGCATGCAGAGGAGGAACTGTTGGTTCCCAAGGATGAGCCTCAAGATGTGGATCAACCACATGAGGATGTTCATGGAGTGGAGGAAAACACTCATGCAGATCCATCCATTAGAAATGGCAGAAGGTGCACCATAGAAGTTGATAAATTGAGACTTGATGCTACAGAGAATGTAGGAGCCCCTACTTCACAGCGTAGACAAAGACAATCTCATGACCGATTTATTGGATACATGGCTCTTATGAGAAAATGTATTGTGACTGAACCATCTTCATTTTAGGAAGCATTGCAGCAAACAACCCGGGTTGATGCAATGGTGGAGGAGTATGAATCCATTGTCAAGAATAGTGCATGGGATATTGTCCCAAGACCAGTCGACAAATCAGTGGTTGGATCGAGATGAATCTACAAGGTAAAGAAAGCTGCTGATGGGAGTGTGGAAAAATACAAGGCCAAATTTGTGGCTGAGGGTTTCTCACAGATCGAGGGGATAGATTATGATGAGACTTTTTCACCTGTTGCAAGGTACTCTTCTATAAGATCCATCCTTGCACTCTCAGTGCAGATGGGCTGGCGCATTCATTAGATGGATGTGAAACTTGCGTTTCTCAATGGGATCATTAAGGAAGAGGTGTACATAGAGAAGCCTGAAGGTTTCTAGATCTTCAAAAATGAGTCACATGTGTGCAGACTCAAAATAGCACTGTATGGGCTGAAGCAAGCACCCCATGCTTGGTACACTCGGATAGACAACTATTTCACTAGACTGGGCTTCACCAAAAGTGAAGCAGATGCAAACCTGTACTAGATTGTGGTTGAGGGTAAGATATTGATTATTATTCTTTATGTTGATGATCTAATTTTGAATGGTGATGAGCAGCTGATACACTCATGCAAGGAGGATCTTGCAGCAAGGGAGTTCGAAATGAAGGACATGGTCCTTCATTATTTCCTTGGATTGGAAATATGAAAACAATATGGTGAAATTTTTGTGTCTAAAGGCAATTATGCAAAGGAGATACTAGGTAAGTTTCACATGGAGAGCTTCAAACCCATGGATACTCCTCTTCCAGGAAATTGGAGGAAAGAGGATGCTACCTATAGAAAGGTAGTGGATGCTACTATCTACAAACAATTAGTTGGTTTACTAATGTATATAGTGAACACCAGACCAGACATTTGCTACGTAGTTAAACAACTGATTCAAGCTATGGTTAAGCCTACCAAGCTCTTTTGGAAGGCGAGGAATCATGTCTTGAGATACCTGAGGGGCACATTAGAGTATGGTATATGGTACAGACAGATAGAGGGAGTGAAGCTTCAAGGCTTCACAGATGCAGATTGGGAAGGAAATCCATCAGACAGAAAGAGCACATCAGGAGGGATCTTTAGCATAGGATTGACAACATTTTTCTGGTACAATAGGAAATAAGGATCTGTGGCACTCAGTTCAGTGGAAGCGGAATACATGGCAGCAAGTCAAGATGTATGTGAGGCTATTTAGATGAGAAAGATATTGGTTAGTTAGTTTGGTTCTCAGATGGATTCGACAATGATTCATTGTGATAATCAAAGTTGCATTAAACTCTTGATTAATCCTGTTTTCCATGATAGGTCTAAGCATATAGTTATCTGGTACCATCATCTCAGATATTATGTGCAGAGAAGGATAATGTTCCTTCAGTACATTCCCACATAAGATCAGGGTGCAGATACACTGACGAAGACGCTCACCAAGAGAAAATTCAAATACCATAGAGACATGATTAGGGTGAAGGATACTCCCTTTCTTGTTGAGAGGGAGTGTTGAGATTCAACAAGAAAATTTCAACACCCATGCCTAGTGCATTAAGCACCTATACTAGGGTGGGGCCCACAGTGCTATTTTTGGGTGCTTGTCTATTTTAGTTATCCCTTAATTAAGATGGACAATAAACTATTATCTATTCTCAATGATGACTTGAAATAGTTAACCGAGAGTGATAAACTTAGTTAGCTAGTGGATTTCGAGTTAGAGGTAGTTGGTGAGGCATGCAGAGAAATTCTAGTTGTAACAGAGTTCGAAGTGCAATGGTGCATTAGTCAATGCAGGTTGTAATCAGTTTAACTCAGTTAAGTGAGTTAAACTCAGTTGTGCTAGTTGTAACTGAAGATACACCAGTGAGAGAACAAGTGAATTAAATATTTATTAATTCACAATCAGTGATATCACATGCAACTGAGGATTTACTATTATTAGTTACATGCATTTCAGATCCAGTGGAGACCCAGTTGAGATCTAGGTGAAAGGGAAGTTGACTATCAGTTGTAGGATTATTGGGTTGCACACATGCAACCAAACACCCATTGGAGTGCCCATGATACTTGTGCAGTCAAGGAAGGAAATAATTCCTATCTTTTAGGGCTTTCACAAGCAAGGTAGGCAGTCTGGAGGCAGAAAATTGGCTAAGTATTGATCAATTTTTGTATGACACTGTGAGACAATTAGTTGAGTACTGGAGGGCTCTTGTGAGATGAGTTTTGTATGTAATTGTTTCATGATCCATGCTGAATATAAAATAGGATATATTGGGGTTTTGAGTAGCAAGCTTTCCTCGGGAAATTATCTGTGTTGTGTGTGATTTGATTCTTCTTTACTTCATGTGATTAACGATTGTGTTTTTAATTCCTCAAAAGATTTGTAGAAGTGATTCAATATTTAACTTTAGTACATTGTTAGATCGGGTGAATCCAAGATATACATGCATGTTGTATAATTTATAAACTTACCACTTGGTCCCCATGTTTGACTTGGTGGGCGAGGATGATTTTATACCTCTTCTAGTAGTTCATTCCTGTATTCCTTTCTTACCTTGATTCTTCACCAGGAACCATTCTTCCAAGAAGTATTAAGGCCATATTTAGACAAATAAGGCCACCAACTTGCAACTGACGGATCTCGATTCCAACGATCAGTTTGTCTGATATGATCAACACAATATTTAGGGCCTTCTCCTTCTCTCCAAGTTCACCATGACTACACTAGCAAATGAATCAAATTGGAGGGAAATCGCCTTATTAAAAGAAAAACCCTAAATTTTCTTTCGCCAATATCGACCAAACCGTAGTCAGTTTGACGAACCATCAACACCATTGGAAATCTATCACCGAGATTTAAAATGGGTATCCTTTTGTTTTCGGTGATTTGATACTTCACCTGGAAGCCATTTTTCTAAGAAGGGTCACTTCACCGCCTCTCAAAACCGGATTTATTCACTTGCGCTGCTTGTACTTGGGGCACCACTTTGCCTTCATACTTGTCAATGCATGTGTCAATTTTCATCATGAGTAACCATATTTTTCTCATGATTTTATGGTCCCCACTGGGCCTATTTTGTGTCACAACCTCATCGAGTCACCCTTATTCAAAGCATCGAAGTTGAGTCACCATCGCATTCATGGAGTTTGTCTCGAGTCCATTTTCCTCGTGTTACAGTATTCCATCAATTTTTTCCTTGTCCCTCTCTCATGTTGCCCATTTTGGCCTCCAACCATACTGTCCCCCGTCCCCTCCAGATTTGAGTCAGTCGCTGCCAGGTCATCCATGATTTTATGCTCTGACAAGGAAAATCGTCCATCCTCTACTCAGTATCCCCTCTTCCATCATCATACCTGGTGTCAATCCATCAGTCACTTTTATTATGATCCCTTGTGCCTTAGTTGAGGATTCCTCATTGCCTCACCTATCACAGAACTCCTTCTGTCTACATCAACACATTCATTCTAGAAGATAGATCTAGAGGGCAGTGTACCTTGGTTCCAGCTTCCATTCTTGTTTGGTGCCTCGGATCAGGAAAATGGACTCCTCATTGCCCTTTGAATTGATTGTTTCTCATCCACTCCACTTCAACATGATCGAGATCTGTACACTTGATGGTTCAGTGATCTAGTAGATTGTCCCAATGATTCCTGGGTATGTGTGAGATGTTTTAGACCTCGTGAGGGGGTGGCCCTAAAAGTAGCCCCTCACATGCCCAAATTACCTCATATTGTGCTACAAATTCAGATGCAACTCTGAAAATTTGATGGGTTCGGTTCTAGCCACTTGCAGTGCCTATAGCATGCATGTATCACTAAGATGATCCATTCATATTTTCAGAGCCCTTTCCTATTTATCAGGGTTTATTTAGTTGTTATTATGTCTCATGTACTCAGACATTATTGTATTCAATCTTGGCTGTTGTCTCAGGCACAATATGTATGTGGGATCCATTATATTTTTGTTTGACTCATATTTATGCCAACATATCTTTTACTTTATAGCTTAGTCTCATATTATTAGGTGCACCATTATTATTTGTACTTTTTCATCTAGGCGGGCATAGGTATGCCTCCCCCGCCTCACTGAGAACAGTTACCCAAAATTTAAAGGAGACTTATATCATTTGTAGGTCTCTCCCCCTCGGTTATTGTCCTCTCTCGCTTCACTCCGTATATGTATCTCTGACTCCCCTTCGGTGTCTAGTGATTGTGTTCTTACAAAGTACTTCGGTCATATGATTAGCTCCTAACGCTCGCATGTTGGGGGGCAATATTTTACACCAATTTTTTGTCATCTAACTATTTAAAATTAGATGGATCAAAGTGAACCATGTAAAACCAATTTTACCATAGTAAAATTTCTTTCACTATAAGAAATAATTTAATGAACCATATTTTAATAATTTATATCTAGTTCAAACATGAAACCCCATGAGGAATAATTAGATAAATCCTTATTTATTTGATTTTCTTCTAGGAATAATTAGTTAAACCATCATTTAAATAATATTCCTGGTCATATTTAACCCAATTATGAGAAATAATTAGATAAATCATTATTTATCTTATTTTTCTCTAGGAATAATTAATTAAATCATTATTTGGTTATTATTCCTTGTTAAATTTGACTAAATCACCTAGAAATAATTAAACAAATCATTGTTTGTTAAATTATTCCTTAACCGCATTCTTGAAATGATAAATAAATCACTGATTTGTTTATTATTTCTAAATAAAGTTATTTAACCAATTTAAATTCCTTTTCCATCCAACAAAATGTAATAAAATATTCCAAGCAGTTAGATCTAGATCTTGGTTAATAATATTTTATTATTCTCCATTATCGAGGATAACTCAATATTTTGTTATAATTAGGATGGTTTTCCATTCACTATTCACTCTGATCACTGTTATTGTTGCGCTTTGATCATTCTCATTGCTGCTACTATTTTCTTGCTTCTTGAGGTCCCATACAATTCAACATGTCTTGGGTTTTCTACACCATTAAGAGAGAGAAAATTATGGATCTGAAGCATTGAGGACAACATCATTCTTTGTTCCTTTCTCAGGTGTTAATACATATAAAATTCTTTATATATCTTGTATTTTCCATTGGATATATGGAGCATTTTCTTATTTCTTTTTACTGTTTAACTATTTTTACTACATAGATCGGGTTTCTGGCATCATTTGTTTTAACTATCACTTGCAGATATAAAGAATTTAAGAAACCATATTTTTTGTTAGGGTTGTTTGTCACGCTTAGCTAAAGTGAGCTCTTTTAGTACACTTGCGTTAAGAATTTACGCTAACAATCACTGCTATAGATTCCTTTAATTTTGTTCGCCTTTTTGTCTAGTATTTCCAATTGTGAGTGAGCCTTTGCCTGAAACATCTCCAATTTTCTCTTAAACAACCCAAACTTGGTATTCATTAACAAGTTGAAGGTTTCCCTTTCCTTTTCTTCTGCAGTCCCTCTATAATTCAAAACTTCCAATAGAACATTGAGTGTCTCTAACAATTTAGTTAGAAGGTGGTTCAAATAAGCCTACTTCTCCTCATGAGATATTGTTCCAATCCCCACCATGATACAATTATACTATGCCTTATTCTTGACCCTAGAATATGACAACCTGTCGAAATATGTAACTAGGTTCGGTCTTCATAGTGACATATGTAATTATTATTTTATGTATTCGATAAAAATGAGAAAATAAATTTATTATTTTTATTATTGACGCATGGGTTTCAAGATCAAGGGAAATCTATTTTATAGGTATAAGATCCCATTGAGAGCTTTTAGGGCTTGTCATTAAGTCTACAAGTCAAGAAATTCATTGTCATGCATAAAAGACCCTTTTTGGAATGTTACATATTGAAAATACAATTTATTTGAGTCAAATTTGAGTCAAAATAACCTCTAAGACCTCATCATGATGAAAATATCAAGTCAGACTTCTCATGTGAACAAGTCAGCATAAAAGGAGCAATTCGACCTAGTGGAAGACCTATATATAAGGGATACTTTGACCTCACTCATTTCACTTACACAAGTTCAATCAAGCAAGAGGAAGATGTACAAAGAAAATAAGGACAAGGAGAAGGAAATAAAAGAAAAATTTTTGGACTGTTTTTTGGGCTATATTCTCCAGACGTGTGAAGGAATTAGGACACCTATTGCAACAAAAAAAGGCTAAGTTGTAGAAGAAAAGTTAGGGCATAAATACTAACACTTTGTAAGACAATTATATAGGATACTGAATCAACTCAAGCGAAGAGGAAAGGAGGGAGAATATACCATAATATTTCACACGTGCGAAGGATAGGGTTTATGCAAAAGAAACTACCAGAGGTCAAAGTTGCATAAGAATCTACTCGCGGGCTGAAATTGCAAAAGAAGTTGTTGGAGGTAAAAATTGCGGAAGTTGCTGGAAACACATCAAAGAGGAAATGTTTGAATTGGTCTTGGAGGGTCTTTGTCAAGGGTCGTAGGTCTTGGAATTTGTAAATTGAAGTTATATAAGAAGATACAAATTTTGGTGGATTTTCCTCTCAATTGGAGAGGTTTTGGCCCTGAATGATCACCTATATTTTGTGTCCTCTTGTATCATTGTTATTTATGGGTTGGTAGTTTTTTTTATGAAAAGAACACAATAATAAGAAATTTGAATAATAATCTAATAAAGATAAGTAAAATTACATCACAAGCAATTATCAAAGAAAGATAAATCACCTAATCTTGTTGCCCTAGATTTCTGAACATGGTATTAGAGCTAAGGTGACTACATTAATTAAAGGAAACTTGAAGAAGGGCCATCAAAAGGAATATTGAAGGTCGATACATAAAATAATACATAGAACCATAAAAGGGATTCATAAAATAAAATTAATAGAAACGATAAGGACCATTCATCACATTTCAAGGATCATCTCATCTCAAAGAGAAGAAGACCTCAAAACCATAACTCATATGAATAAAGGCTCTACATTTTAAGTATTATTGAGAAGCTCACACAAAGAAAACCTCAAGGACCCTAACTCCACTCAAAGAAGGACTACAAATTGAAGCATATTGAAGTCTCTAAATCCAAGGGAAGTAGGGAATAAATAAATAATGACGTTCTCCCTCTATTTGAACTAAGGATCACCTTCGAAGGAAGACATATTCATCAAGAAGACATCTATAAAAATAATCATCAAAATAAATAAGGCACCAAATTGAGATATTTCCATCAAGGAGCATCTTCACAAGTAATTATATTTATATTTATGTCTCAATATATCAAAATGACTTCATTTTGCAAGGAAGGTAACAAATTGGTTGGGACATCAAACTTTCTTGAATGGAAGAAGAGGACAAATTTGATCCTCACAGAAAATGAATTCGTTGGACATTTTAAGGGTTAAATCACTTAACCTCCAAAGGAAGAAGTTAAATATGTAACCAATTATATGAAATGGGAAATAAGGGTTCAAAGAATCCTTATAGAATCCATCAAGGATCCCCTCATACTTTATGTTGCAAATTTGGAGACATCAAAAGAAATCTACGAGAAATTATTAGAATTCTTCCCCGTAAGCAACGTTGGAGAATTTACATCTTTAAGAACCCAAATATACAAGATGAAGATATCAAAGGAAGAAGGAATAGCCTCATACTTCATGAGGGTATAAAAAATATGATACCAACTACAAGAGTTGGGAGAAATAATGTTTGATAAATAGATGACCAAAATTGTGCTCAATGCACTACCTGATGGATGGGGCAACTTCATATCTAGCATGTATGGAAAGAAGGAAGAAAATCCATTCAATGAACTATGGTAATTATGTAAGATTTATGAAACCAAGTTAAAATCAAAGAGATATGTGGGAACATGTGAACAATTTCAATCATTTGCTTCCATGGCTAAGAGAAAAGGAAAGTTTGGAAAATTTGGTCCTCAGAAAAAGAATAGGAAGGATATTTAAAAAATCTATTGCTATGGCTATCAGGAATATGGTAATTACAAGAGAGATTGTCTGAAATTCAAGAAGGAAAAGAAGAGGAAAGAAAGAAATGAATCTCATATCACCAAATAAGTGGAAGAACATGATGAGAAGAAATCCAAAGGGATAGATATTCACTATTAGGGTTTCTCCAATACATAGCAAGGAGAAGTGGGAAGTGAAAAAACCTCCACCATGGTAGTCAATATGAGAATCATTCATGACTAGATTCATCTTATTAGAAGATGGAATTACACTAGAATCATGCAGTTGAAGCAAGAGCTCATGACATCATTGGTGAAGCTTGAAAGAATAGCTGAAGTAGAAGTCTACATGGATTTATAAATCGCCATATAAAGGAAGTAGCTATTGGTAACCTCAATGAAATAATATATACTACATATGGTTGAAATAAAATCATCTAGCATGATGAAAGGAATTCATCATACATAATCGTCATGAGAAAGGAGAATTTTCTAGATGAGGATAATCTATATCCTCTGTTGGAATCTTTATTAGAAGGTCCACCTCTACTTGAAATGAGAAAATGTCTCACTGGTCATTCCACCCTATGTGGGATACATTATTTAGAAGGATGATGATATGGTGAAAAGGCAGTGAAGTATGTCAAGATGGTTGAAGTAACTTCATTTAGGAAAATGAAGCTTCTTGAGGAAGTCTAGATGACCAAAAGGAAAAAAGAGGTATGTATATATTTGACAGAATAAGTCATGTCATCATATAGTTGCATGAATAAATTATCTACCTCATGAGCATGATCAAAGAAAAATGGATGTCTACCTTTGGAAAGATGCATGGTTCACATATTAACAAGATGCAATCAACATAATATGTCCTAATATGGAATATTATGTGGTTGAAAAAGATGAGGGAACCATGGTTGGACGTTCCTGGGGAGAAATTTGTGAAGAAAGAAAGAAGATAGCATGAAATATGCAATTATGGTCACATAAGAAAAGGAAATCAACATACGATGAATAGAAGAATTGGCTATGACATATCCATAAAGAAGGTATGAAGAACCTGATAAGTTATGTAAAGAAAGGAGACCCTTGAAATATAAAGTCTTGGAGATGTGTTTATGGATGTTGATGTTGCAAGCAAGCAAGATGTCATGATGAAATTCCATCACAAAATATAACTTTGATTTGATGTTCATTTTTTATTTTGAACAAAATCTGGATGGGTTGATACAGGGCTAGAAAAAAGAGAGTTGTAGATGTCACCTACAACTAGCACTCATGAGATTGTATGTAAGATCCTAAACATGATGTGAAATAAAAGTATGAAGAAAAACAAGATGTGGACTAGAAAATAAATTTTAGATGAAAAGAAGGATGACATGAATAATTTTGTTCGTGAAAGTGATGTATGGCTAAGTCCCTACGAAATATGAAGGCTCCATATTGAAAAATATAAAATAGTTGAGATCGAAAGAAGGAACTATACTAAGCGGCTGAAGGTACCATGATATCCACAAAGGAGTTGTTATGGGAAACAAGTCCATGGTTAAGAGGGAGCTTGGGTACATTCCTTTATATGAATGGGTTGTTCCTCCCTGGTAAATAGGGAGTGAAAAATATGATTATCTACTTCATGTTTCATGCACAAGACCATTACTAACAAATCTAAGTTTGAGTGAAGGCCATGAAGAGAGGTAGAGACATCATTCTTGTCTTCATATCATGGAGAAAGAATGGATTATTGGGTAAGAATCTAGAATATGATACTCTTTGGTGATGTTGTAGGGCATCCAAGATAAGAGTAGTCGAAGAGGATTGATATTCTTTGAGGACTGTTAATCCAAGATAAGAATAGTCCTGGAAGAACATACCCTGTGAACACCCATGTGGAGTATGTACCTTGAGAGACAATGATGATGGTGTCTATCAGTCATCGGTCTCACTAGCATTGTGCTCTGATTTGATGGAGAGATAGAGTTGTTAGTAAAGGCCTTGCTGTGTGACAATTCTAGTTTTTATGATGCAAATAGATGGCTTACCAGTTTGAAGATTGAGAATGCCCAAGTACCTTGTATGGATTATGAATACCTCCCTATTTATAATGGAGTTTTGAAATATGTGACTAGGTTTGGTCTTCATAATGACATATGTAATCATGATTTTATGTATTTGATGTAATGAAAAAATAAATTTATTATTGTTATTCTTGACGCATGGGTTTCATGCTCAAGGGAAATGTATTTTATAGGTCAAGATCCCATTAAGAGCTTCTAGGGTTTGTCATTAAGTCTACAAGTCAATAAATTCATTGTCATGTATAGAAGACCCTTTTTGGCATGTTACATATTTTAAAGATAATTTATTTGAGTCAAAAGACCCTCCAAGACCTTATCATGATGAAAATATCAAGTCATCCTTCTAAAGTGAACAAGTCGACCTAAAAGGACAAATTGACCTAGTGGGAGACCTATATATAAGGGATACTTCAACCTCACTCACTTCAGTTAAAAAATTTCAATCAAGAAAGAGGAAAAAGTGCGATGAAAAGAAGGAAGAGGAGAAGTAAATAAAAACGAATTTTTTTGACTATTTTTTGGGCTATTATTCTACAGAAGTGTGACGGAATTCAAGAACCTATTACAGTAGAAAAAGGCTGAGTTGCAGAATACAAGTTAGGGCATCAAGAAGGAAAGTTTGCAAGCCAATTTATCTAGGAGAGAAAATCAACTCAATGGAAGAGGTTTTGGACGGATAATTCGTTCTTGCAGACAAGACATACCTCCCAAGTGTCCTACGGACAGCTAGCAACAAATGGACAAATAAAAACTATTTTATCTAGATATTGTTTGACATGGAATTAATTATAACAAGGTTTTAGAAACCTACTTGTAGTCCAGCGTTGATCTTCTTTCCAGTGGCTTGAAGAAAGTCGTCGTCAAGGATCTGCAATCACAAACACAAGAAAAGATCAAAAGCACCTATATAATAAATCAATTCATGAATCAAACATCTATCAAGATGATCAAGGAATTCAAGAAATGAGATAATTAATTAAATAACCCATTGAGAAAACAATATTCATTCGTATTAACTTAAATAAAGAAGAGCCCTACAACCATGTCTGCCTTGATGTCATACAGGCCTTCGTGGGGTCCGGAACATGCGTTTCCTTTAATCTAACAAGCCTTACCACTATCTCATCTAAAGCACATGGGTGTGTAATCATTCCAAAATAAGAATTAGCTATGAGAGTTTGAGTTTTAACAACATTTCTCCTCAAAAATTCTTCAAGTCTAACTTACTAACTCCCAACCTTTGAAGCTGCACTATGGCTTCAATTTATGGGAAAAGAGAGGAGGTTATGGTTCCCCTTAAGAAGGGATATAATTCTCTTTTGAAGGGATTGGGCTCCATAAATCAAGGGGTATGCTCCCATAATGGAGGAATGAACATACATGATAGAGCGAGCCTTTGACTGGATAGCTGCTTCTAGAAGCTTCCAGATTTGACTGCTAGGCTTCTAAATGTTACTTTTCGCCTTTGTTTTACCTTTTACAGGGGTCCGCATCTTTAATGAATAAAAAGTGCATTTAGCTTCGCATGATTTAGAGCAAAAAAGTGTGGCACGGCAAGCAATGTTAAGAGAAAGTGCGGTACAAGTGTTTTTAAGATTTTTATGAGATTTTCTCTTAATTTAAAGGCTTGACTTAGGGAACTTTGATGTTGTAGACTTCTAAGGGAGTAATAAAATGTCATGGTGACAAATTTCAGTGTAACAAATTTCCCCCTAAAGTGCGAAGTCTGAGAGCATTCGAAGAGTGATGTACTTTATCATTTCATATTAGCCATGTGGATATGAGTTCAAATTTTGTAAATATTATTATAAAACATATATATATATATATATATATATATATATATATATATATATATATATATATGTGTATATATATATAAATATATATATATATATATATATATATATATATATATATATATATAAATCGGCCCGAGGTAGGCATTCCCATACTCAGATCAAAACTAACTAAACTTGTTCTGATACATAAATGATTTTAATATTACATCAATAGTGTAGACACAGCATGGACACAACCATTTGTAATGAATAGTCTACTGCATAATGAATAATAAAACTCCTTGCAGCCTGGAAGGTGGAAACTAGATCCAGGGTCTTGATTTATGCTTCCCGAACTATTACGATTCTATCCATGCGATTAAATGTGTTGAAGTCGAACATGGTAGAAACCACTTGATTACTAGTAAATGATGTGAAATGTTAACAAGTGTGAGAGAAACCAAAAATAATGACAATGGCTCTCAAAGTACTTAGTACAATCCATGAAATGTGAATAAGTGATCTGAAGTCGAACATTTCACGGAATCGTTCGATCGAAGGTCAATGATGCAACCTGTTGTCGAAGGTGAGAAACCTGCCATTAAGGCATGCAGATTTCAAGGTACTAACAGATTCTAGATCAACTTCCTAGATGATGAGCTGTCGTCGATAGAAAGTGATTCGTCGTAAGCAAGCTCACGACATGAAACCATAGATCAAGTTTTGAAGAAATTTTTTTCAAGGACTGACTCAGGGATGGTCAACGCGAATGGAGACAAATGTTTGCAGATGAATGGTTCTACAAGGTTCCGACTGGGGTGTCCACAGACTAATCCTTGAAATGATAAAGCACATCACTCTTCGAATGATCTCATATTTCGCACTTTAGGGGGCAATTTGTTACACTGAAATTTGTCACCATGACATTTTAGTACTCCCTTAGAAGTCTAAAACATAAAATTTCCCTAAGTCAAGCCTTGAAATTAAGAAAAAATCATGTGCTTTAGCTGAGAGAGTGGTAAGGCTTGTTAGATTAAAGGAAACGCATGTTCCGAACCCCAGGAAGGCCTATATGATATCAAGGCGGACACGGTTGTAAGGCTCTTCTTTATTTAAGTTAATACGAATGAATATTGTTTTCTCAATGGGTTATTTAATTAATTATCTCATTTCTTGAATTCCTTGATCATCTTGATAGATGTTTGATTCATGAATTGATTTATTATATAGGTGCTTTTGATCTTTTCTTGTGTTTGTGATTGAATATCCTTGACGGCGACTTTCTTCAAGCTACTGGAAAGAAGATCAGCGCTGGACTACAAGTAGGTTTCTAAAACCCTGTTATAATTAATTCCATGTCAAAAAATATCTAGATAAAATATTTTTTATTTGTCCGTTTGTTGCTAGTTGTCCGTAGGACACTTGGGAGGTATGTCTTGTCCGTAAGAACGACTTATCCATTCGAAAAAATGGCGACTCCGCTGGGGATGTTAAGAGAAAGTGCGGTACAAGTGTTTTTAATATTTTTATGAGATTTTCTCTTAATTTCAATGCTTGAATTAGGGAACTTTGATGTAGTAGACTTCTAAGGGAGTACTAAAATTTCATGGTGACAAATTTCAGTGTAACAGAGGGAAGGAGGAAGAATATACCATAATATTTCACACATGCAAAGGCTAGGGTTTATACAGAATAAACTACTGGAGGTTGAAGCTGCAGAACAATTTGTTGGGGAGTCAAAACTGTAGAAGAAGTTGCTGGAGGTTGAAATTGCAGAAGTTGTTGGAAACACATCAAAGAGGAAAGGTTTGACTTGGTTTTTTAGGGTATTTTTCAAGGGTCATAGTTATTGGAATTCATCAACTGAATTTCTATAAGAAGAGAATAATTATGGTGGGTTTTCCTCTCAATTGGAGAATTTTTAGCCCTGGTTGTTCACCTATATCTTGTGTCCTCTTGTCCCATTGTTATTTAAGGTTTGGTAGCTATTTGAGGATAAGAATACTATATTAATCAAGCTAAATAATACTATAATCAAGATAAATAAAAATACATCACAAGCAGTTATAAAAGAAAGAAAAATTACAAAAAAATTCTTCCCTAGATTTCTCAACATGGTATCAGAGCTATGGAGACTACATCATGCAAAGGAATCTTGAATAAGGACCATCAAAAGGAATATCAAAGGTAGAGACATAAAATAACACATCGAACCATGAAAGGGATTCATAAGGGACAAGTAACCTAAACAATAAGGACCATTCATCACATTTCAAGGATCATCTAATCTCAAAGAGAAGAAGACCTCAAAACCATTGCTCATCTGAAGAAAGGCTCTACATTAGAAGAATTTTAGAGAGGCTCACACAAATAAGATCTCAAGGACCCTACCTCCACTCAAAGAAGGACTACACATTGAATCATCTTGAAGTCTATACATATAAGGGAAGAATGAAGAAGCACTAACATCATTATCCAGAAATCAAGGTGATCTTGCTCTCTTTGAACTAAAGATCACTTTTGAAGGAAGGCATATTCATCAAGAAGACATATTCTGTCATCATCATCATCAAAGTCAATAAAGAAAAAAATTGAAGATAATGTCATTGAGGAGTATCCTTAGAAGTAAGTATATTTTTATTTATGTTTGAATCTATAAAAATGACTTCATTTTACAAGGAAAGTAAAAAATTGGTTGGGACATCAAACTTTCTTGCATGAAAGATGAGGAAAAATTTGATCCTCATAGAAAATGAAGTCATTGGACATGTTAAGGGTTAAATCACTAAAAATCCAAAGGAATAAGCTCAAGATATAGCCCATTATATGAAAGGTGAAATAAGGCTCAAAGTATCCTTATAGAATCCATTAAGGATCTCGTCATACCTTATGTTGCAAAGTTGGAGACATCAAAATAAATGTACAAGAAATTAGTAGAATTTCTCTTCATAAGCACTACCGGAGAATTCATATCTTTAAGAATCGATAATACAAGATGAAGATATCAAAGGAAGAAGTAATAACCTCATGCTTCACGAGGGTATCAGAAAAACGAGACCAACTACAAGAGTTGGGAGAAATAATGCTTGATAAACAAACGACCACAGTTGTGCTCAGTGCAACACTTGATGAATGGGGCAACTTCGTATCAAGCATCTATGGAAAGAAGGAAACAATGCCATTTAGTGAACTCTGGTCATTATGTAATATTGAAGAAACCATGTTAAAATCAAAGAGTGATGTGGTACCAGGGAAACAAGTAAAATTTGGTCCTCAGAAAAAGAAGAAGGATATGTCGAAAATCCAATGCTATGGTTGTCAAGAATATGGGCATTACAAGAGATATTGTCCAAAATTTAAGAAGGACAATAAGAGGAAATAAATAAATGAAGCTCATATCACCGAATAAGTGTAAGAACTCGATGAGAATAAATCCAAAGGGATAGATCTTCACTATTAGGGTTTCTCCAATGCATAGCAAGGAGAAGTGGGAGGTGAAAAGAACTCCACCTTGCCAGTCAAGATGAGAAAAATTATGACGAGATGAATCTTAGTAGAAGATTGCATCATACTAAAAGCATACCCTTGAAGAAAGAGCTCATGAAATCATTATAGAAGCTTGATAGAATAGATGAAGTAGAATTATACATGGATGTAGTAGTCATCATATAAAGGAAGTGGATCTTGGTAACCTCATTGAAAGAATATATAGTAAATAAACTTGAAAGAAAGTCATTTAGCATGATAGAAGTAATTAATCATACATCATCATCATAATAAAGGATCATTTTTTGGTTGAGGATAATCTAGATCCTCCGTTGGAATCTTCAGAATTCCACCTCTACTCGAAACAAGCAAATTTCTCGCTGATCATTCCACCTTGTGTGGAATACATTGTTTAGAAGGATGATGGTATGGTGAAAAATGAGTACAACATATCAAGATGTTTGAAGTACCTTGAATCAAGAAAAGGAATTTGTTGAAGGAAGCCTAGATGACCAAAAGGAAAAAATAGGTATGTATATATTTGACAGAATAACTCATGTCATCATATAGTTGATAGAGATATTAGTCAATGCCTTTCTATGTGAAAAATGTTGGGTGGTAAGATGCAAATAAATGGCTTACCAATCCGACTCTTCTTATGATAATTCTTCATATTGAGAATGTACAAGTACCTTATGTGGATTATGAATACCTCCATAGTTAAAAGGGAGTATTGAAATATGTAACTAGGTTTGGTCTTCATAATTACATATGTAATCATGATTTTATGTAATGATAAAATAAAATTATTATTATTATTCTTAAGGCATGAGTTTCATACTCAAGGGAAATTTATTTTATCGGTCAAGATCCCCTTGAGAGATTTTAGGGCTTGTCATTAAGTCTACAAGTCAATAAAGTCATTTTCATGTATAGAAGACCCTTTTTAGCCTATTACATATTTTAAATATAATTTAGTTAAGTCAAAATACCCTCCAAGACCTCTTCATGATGTAAATATCAAGTCAACCTTCTCAAGCGAACAAGTCTGCCTAAAAGGAGAAATTCAACCTAGTGGGAGACCTATATATAAGGGATACTTCAACCTCACTCACTTCACTTACACAAGTTCGATCAAGAAAGAGGAAAAGGTGCAAAGAAAATAAGGAGTCTGAGGAGAAGGAAATATAATATATTTTTTTTGGATTGTTTTTTGGGCTATTATTCTCCACACGTGTGAAGGAATTAAGGCTCCTATTGCAATAGAAAAGGGCCGAGTTGTAGAAGAAAAGTTAGGGTATCAAGAAGGACACTTTGCAAACCAAGTTCTCTAGGATATAGAATCAACTCAAGTGAAGAGGAAAGGAGTAAGAATGTACCATAATATTTCACACATGCAAAGGATAGGGTTTATGTAGAAGAAGTTATTGAACATCGAAGTTGCAAAAGAATCTGCTCGGGGGTCAAAATTATAGAAGACGTTGCTGGCGGTTGAAAATATAGAAGTTGTGGAAACATGTTAAAGAGGATAGGTTTGACTTAGTCTTGGATGGTATTGGTCAAGGGTCACACTGGGTCTTATCATTTTTCAATTGAGGTTATATAAGAAGAGAATAATTCTGGTGGGTTTTCCTCTCAATTGGAGAGGTTTTGGCCCTGGTTTATCACTTATATCTTGTGTCCTCCTGTTCATTGTTCTTTATGGTTTAGAGGCTGCTTGATGATAAGAAAAAATAATAATCAAGTTTAAGAATAATCTAATCTAGATAAGTACAAATACATCACAAGAAATTATCAAAGAAAGAGAAATCACCTAATCTAGCTTCCCTAGATTTCTCAGCATGGTATTAGAGCTAAGGTGACTACATAATGAAAGGAAACTTGAAGAAGGACCATCAAAAGGAATATGGAAGTTTGATACATCAAAGAGGACATTGAACCATCAAACGGATTCATAAGGGACCAATAATATAAACAATAAGGACCATTCATCACATTTCAAGGATCATCTCATCTCAAAGAGAAGAAGACCTCAAAACCCTAGCTCATCAGAAGAAAAGCTCTACATTTGAAGCATTATTGAGAATATCACATAAAGAAGATATCGAGGACCCTAACTCCACTCAAAGAAGGAATACACAAGAAATCAAGGTGATCTCCCTCTCTTTGAACTAAGGATGACTTTTAAAGGAAGTCATCTTCATCAAGAAGACATATTCTATCAACATCATCATCAAAATCAAGAAGGAACAAAATTGAAGATATTGTCATCAAGGAGTATCTTCACAAGTAATTATCTTTATATTTATGTTTGAATCTATCAAAATGACTTCATTTTGCAAGGAAAGCAACAAATTGGTTGGGACAAAAAAAATTATTTCATGGAAGAAGAGGACAAATTTGATCCTCGTAGAAAATGAAGTCATTGGACATGTTAAGGGTTAACTCACTAAACCTCCAAACGAAGAAGCTCAATCTATAGCTAGGTGTATGAAATGGGAAATAAGGGATCAAAGGATCCTTATAGAATCCATCACGAATCCTCTCATACCTTATGTTTCAAAGTTGGAGACATCAAAATAAATCTACCAGAAATTAGTAAATTTTTTCTCCGTAAGCACCGCTAGAGAAGTCATATATATAATAACTGAGCTATACAACAAGAATATATCAAAGGAAGAAGGAATAGCCTCATAATTCATGAGGGTATCAGAAATAGGAGACTAACTATAAGAGTTGGGAGAAATAATTTGTAATAAATAGATGACCATAGTTGTGTTCAATGCACTACCTCATGAATGGGGCAACTTCGTATCAAGCATCTATGGAAATAAGGAAGCAACCCCATTCAATGAACTATGGTAATTATGTAAGATTGAAGAACCCATGTTAAAATGAAAAGAGTGATGTGGGACAAGGTGAAGAAGTTCAAGCATTTGCTACCATGGTTAAGAGAAATGGAAAATTTGGTCCCCAGAAAAAGAAGAAGAAGAAAGATATGTTGAAAATCCAACAATGCTATGGATGTCAATAATGTGGGCATTACAAGACAGATTGTTCGAAATTAAAGAATTACAACAAGAGGAAATAAATAAATGAAGCTCATATCACTGAAGAAGTGGAAGAGCCCGATGAGAAGAAATCTAGAGGGATATATCTTCACTGTTAGGGTTTCTTCAATGCATAACAAGGAGAAGTGGGAGGTGAAATGACCTCCACCATGGCAGTCAATATGAGAAGCATTATGACGAGACGCATCTTAGTAGAAGATGGCATCATAATATAAGCATACCATTGAAGCAAGACCTCATCACATATTTAGAGAAGCTTTAACGAATATTTGAAGTGGAAGTATACATGGATGTAGCAGTTGATGAGCCTCAGTATTGCAACAAGAATGTTGCAACTTCCAAGTCTACCAACTTTAATTATCAACTCAGGGTTCGTACAAACTTAAGAGGTATCGACACTATATTTGAAACATACAATGTGTCATTCTTTATTTGATATTATTTAATGGAGTGAATGTCATGAAATTGAAGCCTAAACTAATTGTAGAAATGGAAGTGTTGCTTTGAAAATAAATTAATCCTAGGGAAGAACAACAATTTGTAATTAAAATCCTAAGAGCATGAATTCAAATAAATAGGCCTAATCTAATTTATGAAAATGCATGTCCTAAGTGGTGTTTATTCTTCCTCAATCATGGATTTAGATCCGAGGGGTCATGATTCAAGCATAATAGACAAAAACCAAGCTTTGGGAGAAAATCTGGTCAAGTTTACATGTTCTACAAGAGTGCTACATGAAGTTCTGTTTTGGAGATAACTCACTGAATGACAAAGTAAATAAAATGGAAATGGGATGGGAATTTTTTTTTTTATTAATTAGGATGTATTAGGTCTACATTCCAAGTGGAATCACTCCAAAATACACATGTTCACATGTGCTAAAAAATAACAAAAAATTACTACTCTAAAACTGGAAATTCAAGAACTAGTGAGCTAGGTAACCTATCAAATGCATAACCTAATCAAGTGAAAATGAAATGGGGTAAATTTTTTTATTAACTTGAATGCTGTTATGACCTAATCCAAGTGGAATTAACTCAAATGAAGCTTATTAAACCATTCTAAAAAATAACATAAAATTACTACTATTTCTCTACAAGGCATTTCCATAAATCATCTATTCGTGAACTAGTAACCAAATCCAAGTAGATCAATGATGAATATGACCTTCAAAAGTTATTATAAGGATGAATAATGCTTCTGAATCTATAAATAACCTGCAAAATAAATCACTTAAATCATTTAACTCAATCCTACAGCAAGAAAAGCATCAATACTAAATACTGAAATAGGCAAAACAAGAATAAAAGATGCATGTGAATAAGAAGTGAAAAGAACATAAAGAAATTGTTCAAGAGGGATCTGAGGCTCCGGGGATGGAAATCCAAAGGAGACTCAGAGTACTATAGAAGAAACCAAGCCTTAGAAGCTAAAAATGGCACCAATCTTCACTATTTGAATCAATCCAAGTACATCCCTGCAAGAAATGAGAATGGGGCCACTGAACAACAAATTTTCTCCACAAGAAGACTAAAAAATACATGCCTCTAGAGGAAAATTAGAATTGGTACTTACACAAATGATGGGGAATCAATCTCCTTGAAAGGATGAAGCTTTACCCTCCAAAATCCCTCAAATAGTGGATCTGGTTCCCAACACTAGGAATTTTCATTAATTGACAAGGAACACATTCCTAGATTTTCTCAATCATTGGAGCTCTATAATTTCTCAATGATTTCATGATATTTTGTTCATTTGTTCTCCAATATTGATCCTCTTGTAGTAGGTAGCAAGTCCCTAAATTATATCCTTCCCCAAATCTTCATAATCTACCCAATATTCTCATAATATTCTTCAAAAATAAATAATATTAGGCACACATATGCAATTATCTCAAAACCTTCCTAAAAACATATTAAAGCTTAAAAAAAATTATTAAGTTTAGAAGGAGAGATTTAATATAGCCTTTATGTTCCTATGAAAGGTTAGATGGACCTTAATTCATGTATAATTTAGAGGCCCATCATCAGTCATCATATAAAGGAAGTATCTCTTGGTAACCTCGTTGAAAGCATATATAGTAGATATGGTTAAAAGAAATTCATCTAGCATGGCAAAAGGAATTCATCATACATCATCATCATGAGAAAGGAGCATTTGCTGGATGAGGATAATCTAGATCCTCTGTTGGAATATTCATTATAAGGTCCACCTCTACTTGTTTAGAAGGTGTGATACATTGTTTAGAAAGATGATGGTATGGTGACAAAGGAGTGCAACAAGTTAGGATGGTTGAAGTACCTTCAATGAAGAAAAAGAAGCTACTGAAGTAAGTCTAGATGACCAAAAGTAAAAAATAGGTATGTATATATATGACTAAATAAGTCATGTGATCATATAGTTTCATGAATAAATTCTCTACCTCATGAGCATGATCAAAGAAAAAGGGATCTCTACCTTTGGAAAGATGCATGGTTCACATATTGACAAGATGAAATCAACATAATAATATTTCCTCATATGGAATATGATGTGGTTGAAAAATATGAAGGAACCATGGATGGAGGTTCCTGGGGAGAAATGAGTGAATAAATAAAGAATATATCATGAAATATGCAACTACGGTCACGTAAGAAAAGGAAATCGACATCCAATGACTATAAGAATTGGCTATGGAATCTCCATCAAGAAGGTATGAAGAACCTGATAAGGTCTGTAAAGAAAGGAGAACCTTGACATATAAAGTCTTGGAAATGCGTTTATGAATGTGTAGGATGTTTATGTTGCAAGCAAGCAATATGTCATGATGAAATGGCATCACAAAATGTAAGTTTGATTTGATGTTCCTTTTTTATTTTTTAACAACCTTTGGATGGGTTGATACAAGGCTACTGAAAAGAGAGTTGTAGATGCGACCTACAACTATCACTCATGAGATTGGATGGAAGATCATGAACATGATGTGGAATAGGTAGTATTATGAAGAAAAACCAGATATGTATTAGAATATCACTTTCAGATGAAAATAAGGATGACATTACTTATTTGGTTCATGAAAGTTATGGATGGATGATTCCCTACGAAAGATGAAGGATCCACAATGAAGAAGATAAAATTCATGACACTGAAAGAAGGAGCTCTACTAAGAAGCTAAACGTAACATGATATCCACGAAAGAGTTGTTGTGGGAAACAAGTCCATGGTTAAGAGGGAGCTTGGGTACATTCCTTTACAGGAATGGGTTGGTCCTCCCTGGTAAAGAGGGACTGATAGATATGATTCTCTACTTCATGTGTCATGCACTAAACTAGGACTAACAACTGTAAGTATGAGTGAAGGCCATGAAAAGACTTAGACATATCAGTATTGTCTTCATATCATGAAGAAAAAATGGAGGATTGGGTAAGCATCAAGCATTCGATACTCTTTGAGGATGAGGTAGGGAATACAAGATAAGAGTAGTTGAAGAATACTGATATTATTTGAGGATTGGGAATCCAAAATAAGAATATTCTTGGAAGGACATACCTTGTGAACACTTGGGTGGGGTATGTACTTGTTTTCTTAAGGGGTCATGGCCCAGGTTCAGATTTATTGTGCAACCAACAAACCCTCCAACTATTGGCCCTTTCGGCAATGACCTGCTTGCGCAGATCAAAGTCTTACTCGAAGCAGTATGGGGGGGTGATGGAACCAGGTTTCCGCACCTTGAGGAAAAAAATGATGTGGTGGCCCTAAATAGACTTGTAATAGAAATTATCACATATCATGCACGTATAAACAAATAAACAAACTATTAGCTCAAATTCATCCCAGATACATGCAATTGCGCATAAACATATAAAAGAATCATAGATCTTCACAGGTTGTTCCAAGATGAAATATATGTATATTCACGTGCAATAACCAATACACTTAAGTAGATCTATTCATCTATCATATAATTATTCATCAACTGATATTCATGCATAAAATATACTATGTACTCGCACATTCATAGAACTAATTTCAATCTAAATAAATAATAGAGAAAATTCACAATAATCAAATAGATAATGCATTAATCACATAACACAATTGATTTTACCAAAACAGTCTTTGCAGGAAGATCCAATTAGTTTAGTACATTCATACTTCCCTTACAATTACCCTTCTACACACACATCCAACGGAGTCTGCACAAAGCCAAGACTAGGTCTCTGCGCACAGCCAACAAGAGCCTTTCTAACCAAACCTAGACTTAGACTGAAATCCTTACAAAATGTTCATCAACATAAGCTTGATATTACTTAAATGAACTACATTACTTGACTCCATCAATATATATTTATATCCATCTAGCGCGTAGATACTATGGTCTCAAACCATGGTTTGAGGCCCACAATTTTCCCTTAAAACCCATTTACATAAAATAAGGACTTTGACCCGCCCCAAAGCCCCTTTTACTCTTTCGAACAACACGCATAACCAAAAATATATACAAAAATTGATCAAAATTTACCCCAGGGGACCCCGTTCCAACAGGCCCCCAACACAAACTCGTGACTCGTCCCGAGTCACTGTGGGGTAGGCTCCTTCATTTTTTCTTTGAGCGTAGAAACAAAGGTCTTCAGTGGAAAAACCACCTCAACACTCTGCACAACAGCTCCCTGTGCTTCATGCACTAGCTTATGCATTTTTGGTCCTTCAGTTGCGAGGTCAATGATGCATTGGGTCTGCTGAAGGGTCTTCAAAGCTCCATCTAATGTCTGAGACAAATGCTGGGCTTCCTCGACCCATAGATGCATCCTTGCTTCCAGTAAGTGTTATCAACGATGCAGTTCCTCGATCTTAGTCTAAATACCCCGACCCTCCTGTCGGTGGGCGAGGCACTGTGCGATCACGAGGGTGGGTGCTGCCATCCTGATATCTACAAACTATTGCTCCTTGATGCAGAACTCACTCCGCAGCTGCTGCACCATCGAGTCATTCTGAACTGAAGTCCAGACACCCATGGCCTCATCCAATAGTTGGTCGCACTTTGTAACTGCGGCGACGATGCTGTCTGTGGTTCTATTTACCTCTGCAATAAGCTAAGCTCTGACTTCGGGTGGTGTTTCTGGCTGTAGCTTCATCTGTAAATCTGCTATCTGATGCTCAAAATTTTATCTAAAAGTTTGAATTTCCTCTCGTGATTCCTTTAGCGCAGCGGCCAACCCTTCCAATTTTTCTACCGGGGCGGCTGAGGGAGGGACTGCTGGGACGTCGCTACAAACTTGGTCAATTTTAGCTTCTAAGGCAGCACACCAAGCCTCTGCTGTGTGGCATGCTTCTTCGGTGGATTGTTGCTTCTACTAGAGATTGACCGCATGTTGTTGTGCCTCAGTGGTAGTGTGGTATGCTTGGGCTTCTCTAAACTGCAGCTCGTCCATGATCATGATGTGGACCATATGAAGCTTACCTGAAGGCAACACAACTAAATCGACATTGATTTCATCGTAGGCTCTGATCTGCGCGCACAAAATCAACAATTCTACGTGGATGGCGGGCTCGAGGATTTGAATTAAGCGACTCTCCCCCATCGAAGGTAAGACTGTCATGAGCGGCTGCGTGCTGGTAGCACCCATACTCGCTTGCATCTGGTTCGCATGGGATACGCTCGCCTGAATCAAGCTAGCTTGAACCTTTAACTCTTGAATGCCTGTCTACACCCCGTCAAGCGCAGCCTTGTACTGCGCCTCTAGGTTGGTCCACATATCATTTGTCGCAGATGTGACAATGCTTGCTATCTCATTCAGATCATCCTTGGTCAGTGTATGGTCTTCTTCTCCAGCATATTTTGATCCTTTGTGCTTCTTTCTTGGACCACCAACGGCTTCAAAGCCACACTTTTTCCCTTTAGAAGTCTATGCTTCCACTTGCTCAACAGTCTGAGCCTTGGTCTCTTTAAGTCATGCACCATTCTTTGCAAGTGCAATGTCTTTCTCGAGGTCGATGGTATCACCGGTTGTGGTCGGCGTGGCCTCTGATCTAGTGCTTTTATCTGTCATCTATGTACCTGTTCGGGGCTTGGTGGGCGCCTTTGGAATGGATGTGGAGGCACCCTCCATGGTGCATGGCTCCAACCAAGCTGGTGGCTACTCTGCAATGACACACACTAAAGCATCTTCAATCACCAGATATGGCAGCTCATACCATATGCCCTCTACAATTCCTTTTGCACGGATATGAATGTTGTGGAATGTTGCTTTAAAATCAATGATCAACTTGTACTGCTCATACAAGGTTGGAGACAACCTCGACTTCGAATGGGAATATAGAAGCATCAAATAAGACCCATAATATCTTATTTTCTGTGATCCACGCAGGGACTGAGGAATTCCAGAGCATGGCGTACCACGCGGCTTCACAGATCTCAGGCTCAATTTCAGGAAATTGCGTCTCTACCGACCTCTTCCAGCCGATGAGCACTATCAACAGCAAGGGCCAAGCGTATTAAAAGTGCTTGCCTCTTGCCTTCTTCTTGTTTCCGATATTTTTTATTACGTTCCCAAATCTTGACCCAACTCTTCGAGGTTTGTAATTTCTTATAAATTAAAACCATTGTTATAGATTCGGGTTCTCCCTGTAATAAACACCCCAGGGTTTCCATAATATTTTCATGAACAAGGTAGTGGTCTAGTATTTTACCAATATGTTCTTCTCCTGACCTACCATTATTCTAAGTAGGAGAAAGGGGAGAAGGAATTATATCCACCAAATGATTATCAATGAAAATTTCAACAAGTCACTCAGCCAAGGGATCCATTCTGCATTGAATCCCCCAACACTCTTCCCATGATAAATTTTCATTGAAGTCACCTATTATTATAAGGGAACCAATTTTCAATAGGCCACATGCATCCTAACGTTCCCAAAATAACAGGTTGTCTCTACAAGGGGCATATAAGTTGAGGAGATGTATATGATCAGAGTACCTTCGTAAGTGCCTAGACAATAATATGCCTACAAAAAAATTATTTGTTGTCAAATTAGCCCATATAGTATCCCATAGTGCCACAAGTCCGCTTGATAAACGAGAAAAGTCAACCACAACAATACGGAAAGAAGGACAAATAGAGAAGAAATAGTCAATGGATTTCTCTTTCTTAGCCATAGTCTCCTGGATAAAAATGATGAAATGCCTGAAAGATAGGATGATATGTCTAAGGGAGTATTTTTAGTGGCGCCCCCTAGGCCACAAAAATGAGAGAGAGGTTTTTCATCATGGGAGCTTCGAATCAGGCACATTAGCTCTAAGGGCCCGTGTATTAGAGGATGAAAAAATGGGTACATCTTTGATATTAGGGTCTCCCTAATAATCCAAGAGTTTATCAGTCGATCAACCCCTAAAATTTTGACTTCCCTACCCTCCATTTCTATGCACAGTGATGTTCAAGGTTGAATCCAAGTTGATGCACGGGATTGAATGTGGCACCCCCACCTTGTGGATGGAGAGTGTCGATAAGTCCAAGGACAAGTTCAACATCAAGAAATCCAAGTCACTCCCCACCATATTGAGGGACGAAAATTTGAGTTGAATAGCAGTCGGGGGAGGAGGAGAAGATGGAAGAATCAATGACAGAGAAGGTTCATCAGAAGAGGGCACACAAACTAGATCATCAAAAAGTGGCCATAGGCCAGAATGAAAAAACACTTGAGAATCCAAGGGGGGATTAAATGACATAGGGTACGTAGGAGCAATATTTTACATTGATGGGGAAGAAACACAGGTATGTTGAGACCCCTCATTGGGTAAAAGTGCATAGACCATATTAGAACGGTCCTTAAGAGTGAGAGAGGACACAGGGGATGAAGGAGGAGAGACGGTAGAGGTGGAAGGATAATCATAAACAAAAAATGGAGTCTAGATACACCTTGTTCTTGATTTTTTTTATCCATATCTAGTCGTTTTCATCCTCCAAATCCACACCTCCCTGAAGGACACAGGCCTTCAGAGGGAGAAAAAACGCACGGAGGGAACCTTTCCAGTAGATGAATGATATGAAAATAGAAGAGACAACGAAACAGTATGCCCCAATAGTCCAGGCACAGATGAAGTCTAATTTCCCCCCATTATAATTCTATGTGTTTAGATAAACCCCCTTTGAAATTGATTTCCACCATAATCCAAGCCACCTTATTATCCTGAGCACCCAGACAAATTAGTTCCAAAAACACAAATCTACCAATCGAGTTACCGATCTCCTCCAAAGCCTGTCAGTTCCAAAATTCAAGAGGCAACCCCAGTAATTCAACCCAAACAAGATTGTTGCAAGGGGTATCTAATAGGGGTTAAACCCTATATACCAGTGGTGAAGAAGAATTACACCACAACCACGCACCCAAGGGGATTTAAGAATGTTCTCTACATAATCCTTGTGTGGGAAATGGAAACAAAACCAAGAATTCATCAATAAAATGACCTCCATATTATATTCGAGGATAGGTACCCATTTGGTTTTAACCCAGTCCTGCATGTTTTCCTCAGAAATATTTTCAAAAAAACAATGGCCCACCAACACCCTCTTTTGTATAATAGAGACTCTATCCCATAGAATGTCGTGACCAAAACTAAGGAGTTTTGGTTTAGAATATTTCTTGATGGTTTTACCATGATATCGACAGGAGAAACGTTGCCGGTGGAGAAGAGGTTTGGTTGGAAGTGAGATCCACATATTATTATTCACGTGGATGAGTATCTGGCACCATGTGTCTCTCATGCAACTTGGATGGGTCGGGTTGATCCAAAGTGGGCCTAGAATTCAAAAACGCTAACTCAACTTCCATCATGGCCTTGCTAAATTCCTCCTGTACAGAAACGTCATCGTCTAGGTCCTCCATCCCCCTCATTACACAAGACGAAATTGGTAATCCAAAATCACAACTACTCAATAGGGAGAATTAATAAAAAAAAAAAAAATTGGAATCAGAAAAGATCAAAATCTATGGCGTAGTACTACCTACCATGTATGGAGAAGCATAATCTTGAGGTTGCAATAAAAATGCATATGCACCACCATAAAGAAAGTTTGAAGAGAAACTCTAGAAAAAATATAATATAGACCACCTTTCAAGGCCAATGATCATCATGGATCCACCAACCAAAAAGGAATTAATAAGGGGATTCAGACAAAGGCACACCTCATTAATGGAGTGGGAAGAATGGTGTGTCGCAATAATAAAAACAATGCCTTCTGATAAACATGGCTAGAGTTGGACTTTTCCACTCAAAAAAGGAGATCCCTAGAGAATGTAAGACCATAACAACTTCCTTGGGTGTCGTAGAAAGTGTGACAATCCAGAAAAGGCATTAAGTCAATGCCTTGGGAAGTGCGAATAAAAATATGGGGGAGGGTGTCAGAGCAAGCAAGATAATGGATAATATGGATATAACTGACCACCAGAAAAATAAAAAACCCACCACCCCAACTTCGAAACCAAAGACGAGCATACAAACAATTTTAGAAAGGAGTAAATCTTAACCAAGCCATCCAAATGCCTAATGAAAAATATTTAGAAGCACCAACAACACCAACAACCTAAAAACCTTCACCACCTAAAACAACACAGAATTATGAAGTCGTTGCATGATCTAGTAAAAACCAAAGGGAAAGTCTTCAAATTCTTTCACAGTGGGGCCTCTCTTTCTGAAGACAATGACTCACCACTAGAATCCTTTGTTGTTATAATGGTAATGGACATGTTTCAACCACCTAATAAACATCAGGTTCTGCGTCTAGAATCCCTCAAGGTATCAACAATGATCGAATACAAGAGATATATGGCAATCGGTATTAAACCCACTAGTTGAACCAACTCATATAATGGAATGGGAGGCAACTCCAAAAATATGTCGAAATTTAGGACCCCGAAAAACCAGCTCCAAAAACTTCAGAGTCCCGAAACGCTACTCCCTACTTCTTGAAAGGCATAAAAACAATATTCTATCCTTCCCTATTACAAAAAGAACAAACTTATACCAGCATGTCCACACATGTATCCTTCATATGAATCTTATTTCATTGTAACCTAGTCACCCTATGGTCAAGATCAACCATGGTGGCATTCTGCAACCCATGTATTTTTCGAATGCACTGCAATCCTAATGCATACCCTAAATCCTGATGCAATGTGGTCTCCTCAGTTTAAATCGCACCCCGAAAAAACAACTGCAAATTCATGTCTGGAATTGGGTCATTCATAGGATGCTTATAATACTAAAGAAGAATTGGGTCATTTAAAAAATATCATAAAAAAATAATTACCATAACAATCATTGCTTTAGCTTTGTAATGGTGAAGAAACTTTGGGCGTTTTTCTCTGGTAACATACACTAGGTGAGGTAGAATGCCACGTCTGATTTATTGCTGAGTTGCCAACACTAGTCAGTCAGATTTATTTAGTATATTCTTCTAACTTGGTCAATTTTGTCTCTCTAATCGATTTTTCAATGGTATTTTCATCAATTGATTCTGGCCGATTGAAAAAAATTAGTGGATGAGCATCGTCTCAAATATTTGGAGGTTGTGTAAACTAGAAGCCCCTCTCATTAGAGATAATCTAGGTTGGCAGGCTGGGAACGAGGATCAAATCAACCCGTGGAAGGAAAATTATATTGGGAACGAGGATCAAATCAACCTGTGGAAGGAAAATTATATTCTGAGCAATTTTATCTCCCATCCTAACAAGTTCCAACCCCTCATTGGTTGGATGCAGGCCAATAGGATAGTAAGGCTAAATCTATCTGGGATAGTAAGGCATGCCATAGTCTTCCCCAAATTCTACAATCAAAGTGAGAACCAATGATTTCCCTTTGGAAATATCTTGCTCCTATAGAAGAAGGCTCCAAATATCTCAAAATATGGAGGCTAGGAAAATCAACGCAGTACACAATAAAGGAAGGCTATAATTTTCTCCTACGGAAACTCCCCTTTCCCACCCAGTCGAAAATTTGGAAAGTAATCTAGAAAAGGGATGCCATACCAAAGGTCAACACATTTTGTTGGACCGTGGTCCATGGGAGTATCCCCACAACAAAAAACTTAAAATGTAGAAATATCCAGGGTCCTTCTTGGTGTGTACTTTGTAAGGGCATAAAGGTGTCAATTCCACATCTATTTCATGACTTCTCATTCTCATTCATGCCATTACCCCAAATTGGCAAGATATGTTTGTAAATTGGTCTCTTAACTATCCACAAGGAAGTATCCAGTCTCCCATCACAATGTGGGCATGAAAAAAATTACCAAAATTTTTATGTTGGGTAATCTGCATTGAAATAAACTGGGTAATTTTTAAAGATGAAACCCCTTTAGTTTCCCTATCTACCAATAAGGCTTTTATAATTCTCTATGAGTCACTCTCATCAAGAAGCCTCAAGAGTTATGATTTTGAAGACTTATCGAAGCTGGAGAAGATTTGGTTAAACATCTCATCCACTTCGGATCATGCTGGAAGCTTCAGAGGCCATCCAAATCTAACAAAGGTTCAATATTTAATATTAAATAAATATGAACTCTTGTCCTGGAAAATAATCAATCAGTGGCAATATTATTCTTCGATGGAGCTGCAAAGGGGAACTTAGGGGCAAAAGAAGTGGGAAGGGTGATATATCGTCCTGATGAACAATATGTAATTAGATATGCCTGGGGATTAGGTTCATCCACTAACAACGAGGCCAAATTTCTTTCTCTATGGAAAGATTTGGACAGTGCCCAAAATCACGGCATCAAGGAAATTTTCTTGGGGACTCCATGGCAGTGATCAAAATGATCTCAAACACCAAATATGCATTTGATCACATGAAATCTTCAATGGTGAAAAGGATCATCATGCAATTATTTTTTTTTGGAAAAATGTCCCTATTCCATGTTCTAAGAAATTTAAATTGCAAGGTTGAAAGAAAGAAAGAAAGTATTTTTAACGTCCACGATGCTAAAAATAGCTTATGGGACAGATTTATTCTCCATCTAGCTCTTGTATTCGGCTCTTTTCTTGTGGAGTTTTACAATAAACACTCCCAACTTCTCGACAAACTCTTCGTTGAATAGATTATCCCAAGAGCTAGTTGCCATAATACTTGCATAATTTTCCCTGGTGTCTTTGAAGGCCTTGCATTCTAAAATGAAATGTTTTTCTGTTTCCACTTTTCCGGAAGAGCAAAAAATACATACTCTTTCCTACCACGTTTATTTTGGCCTTTTCTAGCGCCTTGTTTCACAACGAAGTTGATGAGAATTAGTCCTTAATTGAGCAATAAGAATTTTAGATCTCAATGAAATATTGGCCCCTATGTACGCTTTTTTTTTATGATTATGAGTGGGGTTAAACTCTTCAATGTAGAATTCTTCTTTCTCCCTATCTCTTTCTCCCAAGTAATTTTTTGGAACTTATCCATAACAAAAGTTTTTATCTCTTTACTGTTTGTAGGACACATGCTCAAGCAAATACCCTATTTACTAAACCATTTGTTGTTTTTCCGCATCCAAGTCTTCTTTCTTTTGCACAATCTATCATTAAACACAACCTTAGGCCATCTACCCTCTTCCATTTACTCATTTTTTTTCAAATACCTTATGACTCGCACCATAGCAATTGCTTCAATAGGATCAACCCCTGTTTAACTTAACAAGATAGCATAAGGAACTGCACTTTTAATTTTGAATTTGTTTGTAATCAAACGCTTCTGTATTTTCTCAATTTGGTTTCACTGCATCTCGGTTGTGCTATTGGCCCATAGTTCACAACCATAGAGAATCACCAAAATCACTAGAAACCCAAATAGAGTTAGACTGGTTTTCCAGTCCCATAGCTCTACCTCTCTACACCTGTTTTGAAGAGCATAAAATGCTTTCCAACCCCCCACATTTCTTTTCTTTCTACAACCATCCCAACTTAAATTTCTGTTGAAGTCAATTCCGAGGTATTTGTAGTCTGTAACTTCTTCCAGAATGTTGCCTTCAAAGTAGAACTTATGCTGGTTAGGCTTTCTTTTTTTAGAGAAAACCACTAATTCCATTTTGCTAATGTTGACTTGCATCCCCACCCTTCTACAAAAATGCTCAAGGGAGCGTAAGTGCTCTTGCAAACCAAGAGTCAATTTAGCAATCAGTATAAGGTCATCTGCGTACAAAAGAAGCCTTATAATGAACTTGCCCAAATGGATATTGTCACCCCCTTGAGAATTTAACCACACTTCAAGCTTGTCAATATATAAACCGAAAAGGGTAGGAGACAATGGGCAACCTTGCTTGACCTCGATATTGTTTCTAAAACTTTCAGAAATGGCTGCTGAAGTTCTAATTTTGACTTTCAACACTGTTACCGATCAAATAGGTAACCTGACCTCAAAACGGGAACTCTAGCTCAAAAAGACTCAAAAAACATGAAAAAACACCCCAAAAACAAAAAGTGTGTATTCCAGAACGCACTTCGTTTTTTTTTAAGGTCAAATTTCAACATTTTATAAAATTATGGTAAAAACAAAATTGTTTCTTGAAAAAAAGATTGAAAAAACACCCTCAAAACAAAACAAGTTGATGCTGGAATAACAAAAAAAAAAATTGTGTCATACTTTTGGCATTTTTAAAAATAGAAATAACATTTTTTAATTTTTAAAATTCAAACATTAAAAAAAAACCTAAAATTTAAGAAAAAAAGTAAATTTAAAAAAATAAAAACATTTAAAAGTCTAAAATTTAAAAATATATGAATATAGAAAAAATAAAAAATAAAGCAAAATAAAAATTTTAATTCAAACATTAAAAAAAACCTATAATTTAAGGAAAAAAAAATCAAAAAATAAAAAATTTAATATAGAAATTTAAAAAAAAAAAGAAAGAAAGAAAAGAAAAGAAAAAGAAAAAAGAAAAAAGAAAAAGAGAGTTAAAAAAAGAAGGAAATTATATATATATATATATATATATATATATATATATATATATAATTTAAAAAAGAAAAAGAAAATACTTATTAAATTAATAATAATAATAATAATAATAATAAAATAATAAATAAAATAAAATAAACAAAAAATTAAATTTAAAAAAATATATTAAATTATTTAAGGAAATATATTAAATTTTAATAAATTTAAAAATTTAAAATTAAAAAAATAAAAATAAAATAAATTAAAATAAAAGTAAAAAAAATGAAAATTTAATTAAAAATAAAATAAAATGAAAATATTAAATTTAAAACAATATATTAAAAAAACAAATAAACTATAAAAAAATAAAATATATATGAACTTAAATTAAAATATGTATATATATCAGATTTTATTAAATTAAAAAATATATATATATATATTAAAATAACAAATTAAATTTAAAAACAAAAATAT
This sequence comes from Pinus albicaulis, assembly GCA_034641835.2. NCBI lineage: Eukaryota > Viridiplantae > Streptophyta > Pinopsida > Pinales > Pinaceae > Pinus > Pinus albicaulis. The sequence goes on from CM076582.1 coordinate 1,243,805,933, forward strand.
TAAATTTTAATAAATAAATGAATAAACAAATAAATTTTGAAAAAAAAAAAAAAAAAACCATTGTTAAAAGAAAAACTTTAAAAACTTTAAAAATCAATTAAATTATGTGTTTTTTTTTTCAAATTTTGTCATTTCCTTTGATATAATTTTCAATTTTTTATTTTTATTTTTTATTTTTTTTTAAATTTTTTTTTGTTTAATTTTTTTTTTTTTTTATGAGCTATTTTTGTTTTTTTTTGCATTTTTATTGGTTATATATATATATATATATATATATTATCTAAGTTTTGTGTTTTATTGCCAACATGAAAATCATCACTCTAAAAAAAAAAGGTTGATGCAACATCAATACGTTTCAAAATTAGCATGAAAATCACTGCTCTAAAAAATAAAAATAAAAAAAAATTGATGCTGCATCAATACATTTCAAAATTAGCATGAAAATCACTAACATTTTAAAACAAATATTCATACTTCATAAATAAAAATATTAGAGTGTCAAAATTGTGCACCAAAAAAAAAAATGGTGATTCTGCATCACCACTTTTCAAAATTAGGTGCTTTTTATGCTACCAAAAAAAAGTAGGTAACATTGCGGTTATCTATTTCATCGGTAACATTGTTTTTCACCTCTTCATATAGCCTATGCACAACTGCTCTTTCACCTCTTCATACAGCCTATGCACAACTGCTCTCAAATGCCTGGGAACCCTGAGTTCCTCCATTCTGCGCCAAAGGTTATCCCTAGGAACCGTGTCAAAGTATTTTCTGAAATCAACAAAGCAACAAAAAACTTCTTCCTTTTTTTCCCAAACTTTTTCAATGATGTGCCCTAAAGTTATACAATGATCAACTGTGGAATGTTTAGGTCTAAAAACTGCTTTCCCTTTCGCACATTTATCTCTTTATTCTATCCACTTGCTGATTTTATTTTCTATCATGCTTCCAAATAACTTTGAAAGCAAGGGGTTTATCATTATGGTCTATAATTGGAGGGATTATTGACGTCACCACTCTTGAAAAGAGGTATTTCCATACTAGTTGTCCAATCTGTGGGGAACCCCCGCTGTATGATGTTTCTGAAATTTTTTTTGATGTGAGGTGAAAGAATTTTTAAGACCCACTTTAGATACTCTGCTTGGAGTTCAACCAAGTCTTTTTCTTTTCCAGCACCCAACTTCTTGATACCCATCTCTACCTCTTGCACCATGAAGATTTTTGTGTCTGTGTTGACCAAGGTAGGAGGGTCAACCTTGGGATCCTGCTCATAAATTTTTCTTGCATATTCGAACCATTTAGAAGTTGTAATGTTGTTTTCAGTTTGCACCTTTTTCGGTTGGAGCTCCTTCCAAAATAATTTGGGGTTATTTTTCCCAAGGAAGATTAGTTCTTCTCTCCTCGAAACCATGAAATCAACCTTTTTCTTTCTTAATATTTGCTTGTAATCTTTGAGCTTTATGTTATCCTTGTCTGATTCCTTCCACATTCTCCTTTCCTTTTTGCATTCCTCGTCAAACCAAGCATTAACCAGAAAGCAATTTGTTTCAGACTTTTTAATTTTTTCTCTTTTGCACTCAGCAAGTGCATTTTGAATTAAATGTGTTAATTCGTGACTATGAAGGCCATGAAATGAGATTTCCTCCTTCTCAAAGAGACTCTCTAGCATTATTTTGAAGGTATTACAATTCTCTAGAGTCAAAAGAATTTTTCCCTTTGGGGGATTTTGTTGAACACACCGAGTTTTTTACCCTAATTGATTCTTTCTGGTCCAAGAGAAACTTAAATAGATTGGCTTGAGATCTGATTTTAAGTCCCAAATTTGATCTCCAATCAACACTTCCTCCATTTTCTCACACAAACTATGCGAGAAAATTACATAATCTACTACACTTGCTCCATTGTAAGTATTGAAAGTGAGATTACCAGACTTTTCCCATCTAGTCAAACCATTACAAATGACTAAATCGAAAGCCCCAAATAGCATAAGAAACTGTTCTCTAAAGAGATTGCAGCCTTTATCCTCTGAAATTATTTCCCATTGACGATTACTCTGTTATGTAAGCCATATAGGGTCACAGTCTTCTTTACAACAAAGAATGCTAGCTTGTTCACCCGCAGTTCTAGCATTGAAATCCCCCATTATAAAGACTTCACCTAGCTAAGAATATATTGAAATATCTTCTTTTAGGGATGTAAAGGGATCTTTGTGGTCAAGCCCTCTACTTTTGTAGATTTTTGAAACTTGCGGCGCAAAATAACATGCTATAATTCTGATGTGATTTCAATTTTCTGATATTTTAAGCCAAACAAATTGCTTATTTGGGTCTTCTTTTTCTAACTGAATGAAATGACCTTCTTTTTCTCTCACTAATACCATGATACCCCTGTGCCATTTTCCATTCCCTGTTGCCTTGTGCCACACTGCTATCTTCCAGTACCCTTTAAACAAAGGTGTCTTGCACCCTTCATGATCCTGTGTTTCTATGAGGCAAATTATGTATCTGTCTTCTACAATAGGCCCTAACTTAGGTCCTCATCTCCATGGATAACCCCTGCAATTCCAACAAAATAATCTTAAGGAAACCTAGGTACAACTTGATTTCTATTTGTTTTGACATGCAAGACTCATAGTTGAATCTTTGTCCCTGCTTGCCCATACTGACCTTGCTTCTTCATTTCTTATTGAAAAGTTGTTGCCTCTTCTTTTTTATCATTTTTTTGCCTTGTTTTGGAAGGGGGTCCAAATTGCGCTATCATAGTTTCACCTTTATAAATCCATGGTCTCTTTCCCTCATCTCTTGCTGCCCTAACTTTTTGCCATTTCGTCCCTCCTTTCCTCTTGTTGTCTTACATTTATAATATTCTTCTAGAAAAAACTGAGAACCCCTCAAGATCTGCTTCTTGCTTAGAATGATATCTTTATCATGCAAACTACACATGATGACTTTTATGGGCCTAGCTCTCTCACCGTTAATCTTACCTACTCTCCATGCTTGGCCTATTTGTCCTTGCCATTGCAGCTTATCTTTCAAGAAGTCTCTTGCAAGGTTAGGAGTACATTCATTTTTCCCATAGGCTTTCACCTCTTTAATAATTATGTTTGTTGCTCTATCTTGTCTTTCCTTGCTTTCTCTATCTTGCATGTTGTAAAACTAAATGTTTGTTTCTCCTTCCCTCTTAGCAGAATTGCTAATAACTTGAGCCCCGATTTTGGAGAGTTTTGTGGAACCTCCTTTCCTTTCTTCTCATGATGTCTCTTCATGGTTGTCTATTTGACCAACTACTTTCCCCTTATCCTGGGATGGTTTCACATTCATCACCTCTATATTTTCCACTGCATATTTCTTCATGTTTTTCACCTCCACATTCATGTGTTGCCGTTTTGTCTTCCCTATCAGGAGAGCTTCTTGTAGCAATGCCACTTGCTCCTTCAAAACGTTGTTGCTTTATGCTAAAACCTGGTTTTCAACTATTATTATATGTATTTTACATTCTCTATCCTGCTCTTTAGCTTCTACTACCTCCAACCTTTTTTTTACATTTAACAGTGCTTTCACATAAAGATCATATGACCAAGTGATAGGTGTGGATGTGGGATTATATAAGGCAGAATAATCAATGAATTTTCCTTTGTACTTGTTGTTGCCACATGCTTGCAAAGAGGACTTGTTTGAACGTTGTTTCTTGTGAAGGACCTGAATACTTTCCCTTTGAGACCTTTTTTCCTTGTCTACTCCCATTTTAGACGAGCTAGTCTCCGTTTTAAAATGCCCCGATACTGTTTGGCATTGACCCAAACCCACTTCCCAGCTTTGGATGATGAGGCAATTTTCACTTGCCTTATATCATTTGTTCCCACGAGTTCTGAAGTTTCATGTCCCATTATCATGATGATATTAAGGGAAATCAAAGCCTCTACCCAAAACTGACCACAAAAACAATTTTGACACTGAAATCTTAAGCTAAACTTTCTTCTCCACGCGGAACTTCTTCAGACGTTAATTTTTTGTTGCACGGTGCACCGCTGGCGTCTAGATTTGTTGAAATCAATTTTCATACTCCGTGGCCATGTATGCATCGCATCACCCTGTATTGATACGTCTAAGAAGAATGTTGGGAAAAATACTGAGAGGGGGGGGGGGGGTGAATCAGTATTTACTGCATAATCAAATCTTTTTACTTTTTCATTCCTTAAAACCCATACGCTACTTTCCTTCAGTAAACTAGCGTATATACGCAGATCCCCTTTATTAAACTAGCGTATACACAGAGATCTAGATATGTCATTAAATCTTCACTTCTATTAATCCATCATTCATTCATCAGATGTTCAATAACAGTAAACATGTGCAGTAAGAACAAAATAAACCATCACACAAAGCATCACACATGAACACCAGGATTTTTAGGTGGAAACCCAAATCGGGAGAAAACCACCGCTGCAGTTGCTCAGCCTTCAATATTTTATTATAGAAAACATCTTACAACATATGTGCTGGCGCAGGACTTAAACGACTGCAACGAGCACCCACTCAACGCTCGTTTACTAGTCTCTCCTGGAAGGGAGCTACAACCCCCTGCACTAGTTTACTAGCCTCTCCTGGAAGGGAGCTACTACCCCTGATATGAGTACCAGCTTCTACTGGCAGAAAGCTTCCACTTTCATACTGAAGGCTTCAACCCTCAGATCCACTGCAGACCACGTTTCATCAATTTTCACCTTTGGATCAACCACTTCAATAGAACACAACATGAGCTGTTTCATCATATTTCAGAGGCTTGGACCCTTTCCATACTTTTAAGCTCAATCCTTACAGCAAGCTGATCACAGACATCTCGACCTTTGTGAATACGGATAACGATACTTGCGTAAAATGGATCGGATATTTCTTACAAATCTTGACAAACCCAAGTTTGCATAAAGCTCCTTTCCACGTGTCGCGTATACGCGCTCTGTCCACACCAGCCGGTGTATGCCTCGTGCACATGTTCATTGTAGCATGCGCGCTTTCTCTTGAGCGAGCGTGTACTCCCAGCTTCTCTGTGTGAGTAAGATTGTAGTGATCATTATAGACGACATACTTCTTCGGTCCGGATGTTCGCATCGGATTTACCCTTTCATGGACGGATGTGTACCTCGATTCGGATCTAAGCCTACATAATCGGATCTAGTAGATACAAGTACATTTCATATCTAGATCCCCTTCTTCATCATTGGTGCATCATACATTCAGATTTATCTTCAAGTGTAACCCTTTCCATTCAGATCTACTTCAGAGAGAAGTATTCATTCAAGCTCAGACATCTTGCCCCCACACTCATTATTTGCACAATGAATTTCTTCTCCTTATATAGGTTTACCCTTTTCAATACCATGAGACCCTTTTCCAATACCATGAGCCCAAAACCACATTACATCCGATGGTATTCCTGGACGGGGTCAATTAGGCGGAACATTACCCAATACAATGGGTCAATACCATGGTGATTACCCCTGGTTTTGCACTTTTAGAGCGCTTTTTGCCCATACGCGACTTGGAACGTTCTTTTCCGCGTGCATACACGACTTCTCCTAGACAGATCCGCGTATTCCTAGAGACATACTCTTGTCATCAAGATTGAGCACATGCTGACTTCTTTTCTTCACTTCCTTCTGTACACACTATAGATACATCATATTTAGCTCATCAAGAACATATTCTAGCAAGCACAACTTCATCAAGTGGATTGTCATCATCTTCATCAAGTGGGTTGCCTTTCAAGGACAACTCTTAGCATCATATCATCGGTTACATCATTTACCAAGTCCATCAAGTCAAGAATAACTTCATCAGGTGGATTTCCATCAAGGACAACACATGTCAACAGTCGCATGTCTTCATCTTCATTCAGTGGGTTGCCATCAAGGACAACACTTCTGCATCATATTTCCAACACAGAATAAATGTCAAAATTGAACGGAAGAGTGCAATCCACGCTTTAGATTAAGGCGAAGGGATCATGCACCATGCCCGATCCTCTGTCAGTGACTTAGCCCTACCCGTAGGTAATATTCTCCACTATAATACAACATTGGTTCACTACTCAGTTTTTAATCAGACCCAAAATATTTATATACCAGCAAATAAATTTTGTGGGGTACAACCTTAGCATGCAGAGGTTCTTCTCGCTCATTCCTATGCCAACTTTCTCCACAAATATGAGCTTCCTTCCCCACTGTATCCACGTTTAGTCACCCAAAGCCACGAAATTGCTAGAAGCAAAATACGACCCGTTTATTTTGTAAGTTGTAAGTCACATCCCTCTCATTCGACTATTCTCCAAGGTATTGCGACTGTGCGACTAGGTCACATCCCTCTCATGCGACTGTTTTTCAATGTGTTGCGACTGTGCAACAACGCGACTAGGTCGCATCCCTCTCATGCTATTATTTTCAGGGTGTTGCAACTGTGCTACTACGCGACCAGGTCACATTCCTCTCATCTGAATTTGTTTGATAAGGGTTCGTTTTCTTCGAAGGTACTGAGCGGATTTCAATGCGGGAACTAGCAGCGACTTCACTTCAGAATTTGGGGCTGGAAAAACTCGAATTAAATGGAAGAGAGAATGGATTTTATCCCATTCCATAGCAGACTGATAACAAAATTGGAGATTTGAGCCATCAATGATAGTGTTGATAGGATCCCTCATCTCCGATTAATAACCCCTCACATGTCAAATAGGTGGGTAGAGGGATGCATTAAGAGTCCACTTGGATGAAGCTCGGTGGTACATGGTATCTTGACAAGATCTTCATCATCTCCCAAGCACTTTATGGATAGAACTCTAGACAAATGGGTGATTTCTATCCTTGGGATGATGGAATTGCATTCGCCAATAATAATGGTGAATAGATGGATGCAATTTCCACCTCGCACCATTGCAAATTGGTTGCACGGAATGTTAATGTGGGACCTTGTGCGAGATGAATTTTCAACCAACATGAATATTGATGACATTCAAGCATTAATGGTGGCAGAGGAGAGAAATTGAGGGTGTTAGGAATAAAATGGCCTATTTATGTTGTTTCTGTCGCATATAGGGGCATTTGTGTTCCTTTCTTCATAGTATTTTTCTTATAGTTGTCTTCTCTTGAAAGGTCTAACGATGGCATTGACAAGAGGGAAGCCACTGGAAGTTGAGCTGAAGAGGTGGAAGAAAGTTGTGGAATTCTTGTTCAAATTACTTATGGGGAGGATAAACCTTCTTATGTGTTAGAGTTGAGATGCTAGAGAGTGACAGGGTAGCCAATGTGGAACACACAGATGCGAGACTTGAAAGTCTAGAGGAAAGGGTGGATAAGAAGATAATCAAGATGGAGGTTGACCTCCTATCTAGTAATTTTGAGCTCATTTGTGGCAGTTTATTTAATGAAGAATGTTAGCACTTAGATTTGATTCTATCCACCATGCCTCATTTCTACCATATCTTTGCCTCATCTCTGCCCTTATCATTGATGTCGCTTATTTTTCTCCATTTTCGACAATTTTTCCATGATTTCCGCCATATTGAATTTACCCTATTAAACCCACTAGTTTCACCATTTTTCACGCTAAAATCATAGTTCACTTAATAAGTTATCCATATTTTTGTCATAATATTTTCCTTTTTCTTATTTCATTAAAACTATTATATATGTTATTGTAATATATATATTATATAATAGTTAAAAAATTATAAAAAAATTTCATATTTCATTAAAACTATTATATATGTTATTGTAATATATATATTATATAATAGTTAAAAAATTATAAAAAAAAAAATTCAAATAAAAAATGGGCTTTCGAGCCCAACTTATTTTCTTACCTTTTATCCACCTACCTCATCATATCAACACCATCGCTTACCAAATATATCTACCTAATTCATGAACCTACCTAATCGAAGTCAAACACAAAGTGTCAAAGTCGAGCTCCAAGTGCCAAGCCAAGGAGATGTATAACGTGCACAACGCGTCGAACAACCTTTAAATCATCGGCATATTTATAAAGCTACTTAATATTTATCCCAGAAAATTTGGGATAAAGGTCACATGAAAACAAAAGAGGCACGTATTTTTCAAAACCTGTCATCAGATGTTCAACGCCGAGTTAAAGCCGAGCAGAGTGGAACACTTGGCAAGCTCATATCGTGCATCCATTGGTTGGGCAGCTAGCTTCATTAGACTTTGAAGGAATTACTCATAGGAATAAGGTCCCTAGTTTCAGTTGCTTCTCTACCTCAGCTCTACAGTGAGAGGCTTGGGAATATCTTTTCAAGAAGCCTTGCTATCTATTTTCTCTGGTTACTGGTTTATTAATCAGCAAAGATGATACATTCATTATGCGATCAGGACGCCAAGTTTCACTTCACATTTTGACTCCTGCAGATGATATATCAAAGACTGCTCATGCCATGTATTCTCTTAAGACGAAGATGAAATGGAATGAGGATGTCTTCAGTCTCAAGTATGACTTTGATCTATTTAATATGGTGGCAATATCTGATTTTAACATGGGAGCGATGGAGAACAAGAGCCTTAATATATTTAATTCAAGACTTTTTTTGGCATCTCCACAAATTGCAACGGATGCAGACTTTGCTGATATCTTGGGTGTGTTATTCGTCATGAGTATTTTCCATAATTGAATTGGTAACAGGTAACATGTCGTGATTGGTTTCAGTCAAGTTTAAAGGAAGTGTGTTGTGGTTCAAATAATCAGTGAAGCAGATCAAAATCAAACAAAGGACAACCCTCCAGGAGCTGATGATTTTCTTCCGGTACTAATCTATGTTACCATCAAGTCAAACCCTCCTCAGTTGCATTCAAAACTCTTGTATATCCAGCAATACGGGTGATAGTCTCGGCTAGTTTATGAAGCTAGATACTTCTTTACTTATTTGGTATCTGCGGAGTCCATAAAAATATGGATGCCAAGTCTCTTTTAATGGATGAAAGATAAGTTGAAAAGAACAGGCAGGCAACCAAGTTTCTTTTCGACGGTTCTACTAGTTATCTTGACACTCCTGCAAATCATTCAGCTACAAAAGAAGTACAATTTATATTGGAATTTACTATATCAAAGATGTACAAAAGATCAACACTTGTAAAGTACGCCAAAATGGAATCAACAATAAGGTATGTGGAAACAACAAGAGATATACTAGCTCCTATGCAAGTTCTATTATCCAGTGTTTCAAGCAAATATGAGGACTCACAAGGGTGCAGAGGACAAGTGCATTCAAAGAAGGTATCTCAAGTGCAAAGTCAAAATTCTTTTGCAGATGGAAGGAGCTTTTGATCTCTACGATTATTTGGATCAGCCAGGGTTCAATATAACAACATGAACAATCTGAGGCCAACCTATGCTTGTATGAGATAGGGGCGACCTATTATCATTAAGGAAAAAGGCATATTTTATATAATTATAGTCTCACAACTCCTCTCTCAAGATGACTTATGACACTTTGGTGGTCTATTCCTTTAAGCTTATTTTTAGTCAAATTATAGTAAGAAGGAATCAAACCAAACACAGAGGATTGAGCATACTCAAGATACTAAAGAACCATAAAAAGGGTAATAACAGGTCAAAGGAAGTGGCAGAGTATTTACCAGCTAGGATTTGATTCCCAGTATACCCAGCATTTGATGAGAATCATTTTCAAAATCCAACATTTCTAGATTTCTAGGGCATCTAGTGGACAAGTGGAAACAACTGGTCAAATGGCCACAACATCAGCAAGAGGATCTTCAGATCCATTTTCTTAGGTACAAGTTAGTAGGAGGTTGTAGTTTTCAAGGAGAGTCCATCCGAGATTGTTTTCAATTTGATTATTTTAGATAGTTTATTAAGTTTAGACAAAAAAAAATTATTATTTTCCTAAAAGCTAGCAAGAGCTAGCAAGTTGTAATCATATATATGTTGTTATTTAGTATGTAATAAAGGGGGGGAATATTTGTAACAAGGTTTTCGAGAGCTAGGTTGCACCATTGTCAATACAGAGTCAGTTTGCAGGTTCTCTCTGAGATTCTTGTGTTTTTGTTAGTAGCATAAGTGTTCTACTGTATACCATTATTCTTTCCATGTTTGTCTTTAAGTTATGAAGTAGAATACATGCTATTTAATGCTCTGTTTCAGATAAGATTATCACCTTGATGTTTGTGTCTTCTAAAAACTAGTGAAATCATTTTTCAAATGCTCATTGCATCTTATTTTCTCATAAATTCATCACCTCTTTATCCCCACAAACCCTTCAGTGTTTCAAACAACAACTACCTTGCCTCATTGAGTGACTGAAGTTAATCCTTTGACTCTTTCACTTTAGCTCCCCAGGCATGTCATTACATTTTCAAACACAAATATTTATAATTATCAAACCATTTTGTACATTATATCTAGCCTAAAACTATTTCATTGCGGCCATTTTTGTTGGCAAAAGAGAGAGCCCTCTCTGATCTGGCAGGGATAGAGATGCCAGATCAAAAGACTGGTTTGTGGTTACCTCAGGATTTCCTATTCTCAGCATTGAGGTTCAATCCTAAGAGTTAACAAAGCCTATGAGATTTTAGTGGTAAAGACAGACTCTGAACCAGTGGGAAGCAAAGGACCTCTGACAATGGCACTACTGGTGCAAGGACGTGCAAAGGGAAAGAAATCTACAACAAGGAATTCGGTCTATCAAAGCCTAATTAACTATGTTTTTCTATGTATTGTAAATATATTTTTCTTTTGGGGTAATTTTGCATGTCATACGGGAAATATCAATGTAAAATATTAGCTTATATGGCTCATCAAGATAAGAAAGTCTTGTTTTGGTTGTATTGGAATGTAGAAGCAAGTTTTATTAAATCAAGTTTTGTTAATACAGTTTTAAATGGTTATGGCCATGTAATCCAAGTTTTATAATAGAAAGTAATTGTTTCGATAATAATAATAATAAGAATAGGTAAAGAACAACCAATAATAATAGTTAAAGAACAACCAAATTTTGTAACTATATGTAATCCAAATTTTATATTGTAACTATATGTAATCCAAATTTTATAATAGAAAGTGATTGTTTCATTAAAAAATAATAATAATAATAGTTAAAGAACAACCAAATTTTATAACTATATTTTCATAAAATAATTTGGGAAAAAAATCTTTTGTACATGAATTGATTGGTTCAACTTCTTCCCATTTTGTGATTTTTCAGTAAAAATGATTATGTACTTTGTTTTTCTCCTTTTTGCTATTTGTGGGAATGGTCTAACAAAGTCAATTCTCAAATTTCTAAATGTAAGCATGGGTTTGCTGAGTTGAAATGATTTTCATATTTCTATATGGTCACCCTTTGTTTTGATAGTAATAGTGTAATGTTGGACACCAAATACCAAACTATATCAAACTAAAGAATTTTCTATGCCTTTGTATATGCATGATAGTTTCCTACTAGTGGCCTTGCATGTGCTTCATCTAGAATCCATTTCCTTTCATGTTACAGAACACATCAACAAAAAACATCATCTGGGTCCAACTTATATAGTTACACGTTCATCAATGTGAATGGTGCATATTTCATTGCTAAGGACTTATTTTTCTTTTCAATATTTTGTTTACGTGCCTTCCTATCAATAAAAATTGTGCAATTTCAACTAGGTCATTTAGCATTGCCATGATACAAAGCAGGTGAACATCAAGTAAATTGAGTTGAGACGAGTGGTCAGTTTACCGATGATGTCAAATTAAAACTCTTGAAATATAAACAAACACAAGCAAATTCTCCCTTGGTGAAATAGTTTCTTCACCAAATATTTTAAATCTTGATATGGATTTTTTTTTGGTAAATAGTGTCCGAATTTTTGCAGAGAAAATATCATTGCTAAGCCTTCTCTCTTAGTCATCAAATAATTTTGTTAATTTTGTTTTCCTTTGCTAGGTTTCCAACTAGCATAGAGATTTGGGTTTTTGACTGTCTCATTAGTTAGTTGAGCCATGACAAGTTCAACCACAAGATAGGAGTCATCAATATGCACATGAAAATTATTCATGAAGTGAGGAAATATTATTATAAGAGCTTCTACCAACTCTAATTTAAGTAATTCAAACGACATGTTGTATTCTGTGAAAATTTTAGTGTGGTTAATTTGGTAATTACTCTCCTATCTTTTAAACAATTAATTTTCCCAACAAATAAATTTATTGCAAATAATGATTAAAAACACAACTACAAATGTCACCAATTAATACACCTTGGGAACTGAGACAACCACCCACATAAAATGGACACCGATATTTTTGGACAAATTGTCCCTAGAAAAACCCCAATGTGGGGAAAACCAGTTTTGTAGATGAGGGTTTTATTATTCCTTTAGCAAATTTTTAATAAAAATTAATGCAACTCCTTTCCATAAATTGGAAAAGCTCTGGAAAATTATTTTCTTCACTTATTCCATCTTATTCAACCTCCTAGAAGTAATTTTGCCCCCTAGAATAAATTCAACCCTTTTGTACGACCTCAACTCGTTCCACACATGCAATTCACATAAAAACGTGGCCTCCACTAACAACTCCCACCCCTTGGACAAATATTTTAGCCTCCTCTAGAAAATTTATCTTCACTAGTGAACTTGGATTTCCTCCTACAAATCAACCTCTCCATCAAATTGTTCCACTCTCTGGAAAATATGCCTCCTCCTAGAAATTTGCACCACTAAATAAATTTAGTCCTATGCAGAATAATTCGACCTCCCTTTTTCACCGAGAAATTGGATATCACTATGAAGAAATCTCTCCGGAAAATTCGTCCTCAATCACTATTGAAACCCTCTGCTAGTGTCCTATGTTATTACTTCACCCTTGCTTAATCAAATTATGTATCTATCCAAGATTCACATCAACTTCCTCTCATAAATTCTCATTGTGCAAACAATGGCCACAATATAATCCCAATTTATGGCTAAGATCATCTTAACTCTATCAAATTAATTTTCTAGAATTCATTAGATAGAAATAGACTTATCTCAGTTAATATTGATTAATTAACCATTTTCCTTAAGTTAGACGGGAAAATAATTAAAAATTGGTTTATAATCTAATTAAGACATTTTCCCTCCCAGATGGGGGTGAATAACCAAGCCAACGATGATACCAAGGTAACGCATGGGAATTCATAAAGAACACATGGCCGCAGGTGCAAGGACCGACCACCCCGTCCTCTCAATGCACCTTGTGTACGGGAGATGAAACTCGCGGGAAGTGGCGTTCATCGACGATTTATGGAGGGTGGTGAGGTTTGCTATCAGACATTCTGGGTTTGGTTGTGTTATGGGAATTGCAGTGTGACCTTTGAGCAAGGGAGCAGTTGTTTCTGAGGGCACCCTATCTGGGAGAGGTGGCATCTTTGTTGTCGGCGTCTCCTCCTCTGCTTACGGGTGTGCATTCTTGTTAAAGTCCAGTTTGGTATTCGTTTTATGGCTATCACGCGCAGTGAAAGATTCGACTTTCTCGCTTTAATTTTGTTTTTTTGGTTCTGTTGGGATCTGGTGGCATCCCCTTCGCGCTAGAGTGAAATTGGACTCGTTTCCTTCAGCGGTCCCTTCTCGGGGTCCTGCAAGGCCAGATGGTGTATGTGGAGCGGGTGTGCTAGATTTTAGGTGGTTTGTCTAGCGGGGATGTTGAGATTTTGGGGTGTTGGGGTAGCATTGGATGTGATCTAGCTCCCAAAATTTTTGTGAGGGACTAGAGTACATAATATCTCCAAGACCCAGAAAGAATTTGAAGAAATTCCATTAGGTTTAAGAGATATTTATTAATTAATATTTTTAATTAAGGACCCTAAGTCTAACTTAGGAAAATTAAAAGATTAAAGTTAATTAAATTAAACATGTGATGAGAATGACTTAAGTGACGCGGATCAAGCAGCTTCTAATCTTGTCCGTCGATTAGAGATTATATCACAACCGTTGATGTTTCAACGAGAAAAATATAAGAGAAGGGCTTGGGGTCAGTTGGAGAACACACACACTGGCGGAGCACTAAAGCTAAGTTGAGATTCTAGGGTCTGGTTTGCTAATAATTTCAAAAGTGTTTCAGTTGCAGGGAGGTGCAATATTGGCGAGGGGGATGGTCTAGTCCCAGGCCAAGAGTACAAGGAGGGCAGAGAATAAGCATACCAAGGCAGCGTAAAACTTAGCAGCTACGCAAAGCAACCAAGGGCCTAGTAGGGGCAGCGCAAAGGCAGGTTGACCCAGGCCCAAGGAAGGTTGACCCAGGCCCAACTAGGGCAGTGTATGGGCAGCGTAACCCCTTCTAGGGTGACACAGGCCCTTCCTGAGCAGGGCAAAGGCTGACGTAGAGGGCTTTAGAGCAGCGTTGGGGTTTCTGGAGGCCGGAAAGGCGCTGAATTCTATAAATCCCCTTTGAGGGTGTGAATCAATCAGATTTTCTGTCTCCGGGAGGGAGGTATTACTGTTGTTTTTATTTCTCTGTCGGGTTAACCAGTTTGGTGCCTATATTTTTTGTACTTAGAATCTGCATAACAATAAAAACCCTCTAGAAGCTAGCAGCACCGGTTTTCCTGCATTGGGTTTTTCCAGAGACATTTATCCAGAAAATCCTTGTGTGTCACTTTATCTATGAGCATGTTATTCAATATTTAAATTGTATGTGTAGGTTGTTAATTGTATTTACTTTGATGTTAATGTTGAATTTTCAGATTAATAACTTATGTAAATAGGAGAAGTAAATCAAGATTTAACAGTAAGGTTTTTGTTTAGTAAATTTAGAAATTTTCACATAGTATCAAAGCGATTTCAGATCAAGCTGAATCTCCAGCAAGACGACTAAAGAAACCTGTGTTACAGAAAGCAACAGCAGCCGCAGATAAACCAGAGAGGGCAGTGCAACAACAAAAGGACGTAGAGGCAACAAGAGCATCACACATGTTGACACATTCCCAGCTGAGTAACACAGAGACAGCGCAATGCCTTCCAGAGGGATGCAGGAGTAGCCTGCGTTACGTTGATCCAGTCTGCTCACGTAGAGACCAGCCAGGATGATGCAGTTCAGAATTTTATTTTTGTGCAGAGTGTCGTGAATCAGAAGCTCAACTGCAGATCTTCAGTAGTTGTTGGTGGGGTGAATATTATGCTGGTGCAGAAATAAGCTAAGCTAAGTTGACAAAGAGGGGGAGGAGAACATCTTCTCAATAGATTTCATTGGAAAACAAATATGAAAATCGATCATAGGGTGAACGAAGAGAGTTGATTCGTTGTGTTTGGAAGATTTCCAAGGAGGAAATCAGTTGTTAGAGGGAGCAGAGGATGCCTTTCTCGCCAAGGACCCTAGATCTGAATCTCTAGCAGAGAGAGGAGGATATGTTCCAACAAAATTCTGAGTAGATGGTGCCACATGGACTGTGTGATCATCATAGGTTAGACGACTTGTCCAATTTTTCTATCTAGAAGGCCAGAATATTGGTAGTCCTAGAGGCATACGACTTGAGGGAGGATGCAAAGAAAGTCCGTGTGACACAAACCGATGAGATACTCCTGGCAGAGCATAACGAAGTAGCGGCACGTGCCAAGCGCTTCATCATGGACGAGGTCAAAGATCATGTGATACTACACATAGCCGAGAAGACGACGACTCATGAGATGTGGGAAGATTTAACCACATTGTATCAAGGGAAGTCTGTCCAGAGGAAGATGCTTCTGGAGAACCAGTTGAGGTTATTTAAGATGTCCAAGGGAGAGGAAATCGATCCTTTTCTATTCAGACTGCAGTCGATCTAGGATCAGCTGACTGGCATGGGGGTCAAGGTAGACGATGATGTCATGGTGAGGATTGCTCTAAATGTTGTCACAAATTATTGGGAAACATCTGTCCAAAGTATTTGTGCAGAGTGGAACTTCCTAACTGGGACAATATGTGGGCTATCCTCTGACAAGAGGAAATCTGTCGAATGGCCAAGAGGCAGTAAAACACTGGTTCGAGCAAGGTGAGAAAGGAGGAAGAGGAAGATGCAACCCTGGCATCAAAGAAGCAGTAAGGAAAAAAAAATCATGATCTATCGAAGATCAAATGTATCCAATGTGGCGAACTTGGACACTTCACCATCAATTTTCCTCAAAGGAAGAAGGATAAGGAAGCTTCTAGTTCCAAGGTTGTTGTAGCAGACAATGGCTCTGATGATGACGTAGCCATGAGCACGCATGAACCAAAAAAGTGGGGCGATATTAATCTATAGAGAAGCTACAGAGTGGTGGTGGTATCCTTGAGTAGCCCAACCCTTGGATCACATCCATCCTACGGGAGCCTTGAGACAGTAGCAAGGAATGACTAGAGCAGCGGGTGCAAAGATCAAGGGTGAGGCAGAGGCAGAGGCAGATATGCTGGAGAGGGAGAAGTGCAGTGCACATGCAGAAACAGCA
Organism: Pinus albicaulis; assembly: GCA_034641835.2. Taxonomy (NCBI): domain Eukaryota; kingdom Viridiplantae; phylum Streptophyta; class Pinopsida; order Pinales; family Pinaceae; genus Pinus; species Pinus albicaulis. The sequence continues at coordinate 1,243,822,371 of CM076582.1, forward strand.
TAGAGACAATAGCACAGAGGAGGCTTTCTTATGCAGGGTAGTGTTGTAGCAGCGCAGAGGCTTTAGGAGGATAGCGCAATGTAGATGCGACAACAGTGTAGAGGCAACAGCGCAGAGGCAGTGCAGAGGATGCATGCTTACGCAGTGCAGAGAAGGCATGCTTACGTAGTGCAGAGTTGTAGCAACACAGTGACTTCAAGAGGACAGCACAGAGGCAGCAGCCTATGAAGCTTCATTGATGAGATGTATCTCGACTAACTTATCTGTCATTGGGAAGGGGCCCTTTAGTTGCTTATTCTCAGAAACTGAGTTGCAATTCAGTAGTTAGCAGTGGCAATGTTATCGAAAGCATTATGCATAAATTTGAGAGGGAGTTACATTGCAGATGTATCAGTGATGGTGGTAGAGTCATGGGAAGAAATACAGAAGAGCAACAATGGCACAATGATGAAGGGCAGCAAGACAAGCATCAACGTAGACGCCAACACCAAAGATCAGAGCAGTACTTCGGGGTGAAGTGTTTTTCTAGAGCACATTCCTCACTAAGAGGGAGTGTTGAGATTTTTGGGTGTTGGGGTAGTATCGAATGTGCTCTAGCTCCCAAAATTTGTAGAGAGAATAGAGTGCGTAAGATCTCCAAGACCCAAAAATTGTTTGAATAAATTCCATTAGGTTTAAGATATATTTAATTAATTAATATTTTTAATTAAGGACCCGAAGTCTAACTTAGGAAAATTAAAAGGTTAAAGTTAAATGAATTAAACATGTGATGAGAATGACTTAAGTGACGCGGATCAAGTAGCTTCTAATCTGAGCTGTAGATTAGAGATTAGATCATGGTCGTTGATGTTTCAACGAGAAAAGTATAAGAGAAGGGCTTGGTGTCAGTTGGAGAACACACACTGGCAAAGCACTGAAGCTAAGATGAGATTCTAGGGCGTGGTTTGGTAAGAATTTCAGAAGTGTTTCAGCTATAGGGAGGGGCAGTATTGGTGAGGGGGATGGTATAGTCCCATGACAAGAGTACAACTAGGGCATATAAGGATCACACCAGCGCAGTGTTGAGGTATCAACTACGCAGAGCATCCAAGGGCCCAGCAGGGGCAGCACAAAGGCAACAGGAGCCAAGGAAGGCTAACACAAGCCCAACTAGGGTAGTGCAGGGGCAGCGTAACCCCTTCTATGGTGACACAAGCCCTTCTTGAGCATCACAGAGGATGATGTAGGCCAGGAAGGATGACATAGAGGGATTCAGAGCAGCGTTGGGGTTTCCAGAGGCTAGAAAGGGGTTGAGTTCTGTAAATCCTATTTTAGGATATGAATCAATCAGATTTTTTGTCTCCGGGATAGAGGTATTGCTGTCGTTTTTATTTCTTTGTCGGTTTAACCAATTTGTTGCCCATATTTTTTGTACTTAGAATCTGCATAGTAATAAAAACCCTCCAGAAGCTAGCAACACTGGTTTTCCTGCATTGGGTTTTTCTAGGGGCATTTGTCTAGAAAATCCTTGTGTGTCACTTTGTCTATGAGCATGTTATTCAGTGTTTGATCTGTATGTGTAGGTTGTTAATTGTATTTACTTCGATGTTAATGTTGTATTTTTAGATTAATAACTTATGTAAGTAGGAGAAGTAAATCAAGATTTAATAGTAGGGTTTCTGTTTAGTAAATTCAGAAATTTTCACAAGGGGTTCTATTCAAGGAGAGGGATGGTGAATTGCAGACCCAGGTCCTCATGGCTAGTTTGGAGTTGCATTTCTTTCTATTCATCTTGGGCTGGTTGGTTTTGGTGACGCCGGCGGGGGTTGGGTTTTTCTTCTCGGTGATAGTTAAGGTTTGTGAAGTTACTCGATGGTCAGCTTCCACTCATCCCTACGGTGTCGGGTCAGTCATCATGTGTTTGGTTCCTCTTCGCTGTAATATTCCCAAATTTTCACATGATATTTGGAATATTAGAGTTATTAATAAACTTAATTAATTAAGTAAATAAAAGGGTGGAGGGACCCATAATCCTCAAAGATAAATAAAATCCACTTTTTATGTGTGTATGTGGATATTCTAGATCTAGATCTAAAATCATGGAGTAGTGGAGCAGCTCCATTAATGGAGGTCATGTCTCATTTATGAGATAGATTATGGAGGATGAAACAGTCAAATAAGATCATGGATCTTAAATGCAAAATCATGAGGATCTTTGATAAGGTCAACTGAGATAATAGTGCATTCAAAGAAGATCATAAAGCTCTTATGATAAGATAGTGGAGGAAGTGATGCATTTAATGCATACATGATGGAGAGGGTAATCACCCCATGTGAACATGATGGAGGACATGGATCAACAACGCAGTCAACCATGGAGACTTTTTTCCACATGTACAACGCAGTTTTGGAGTGGGCCTAGGCTATGGAAGGCTAATATCTATATAATGAAGGTGAAGGCACATTGGAGAGGATGATTTGGATTATTCATTTCTTAATCTGTTTAGATCTAGATTTGTCTTAGGACATTTCTATGCGGGCTTGGGCTATTTAGCAGAGTTTGTAGTGTTGTTTAGCACAGGGTGTTCCCGAGTAGGAATCCCTCCTCTTTCATTGAGTAGCTCTTGAAATAGTGTTGTTCTTCATTCCTTATCAAGTATTGGTGCCATATTCAGGAGGTTGTTTCTAGCATCCAGCTAGGAAACCAGTGGAGGATTCATCCTACCACTTTTTTCTTCACATTCAACCTTTCAAGAGCAACAGATCTATATCTGGAATTCATGCCATTGGGTTTTACCTCCATGCTGCAGCAGTCCCTTCAAGGATTGCGCAGTCCAGTCCTGTAGATATATTGGAGGAAGGAATTTTCCAGTATTTCAGCTGGAAATATTGTGAGGGATCATCTCCTCACATTAGATCTATTGTTTCCATCACTCAGGAGTTGATTTGACATATCTAGTAGCAGGATATTGAGCCTCCATCTCTGAAAATGCAGTTTTTTGTAGCTGTTGTTCATCCAGCAGCTATTTTCAGTGGAGGAGATTGGATGAGCTAGATCTTGAGCTTTTATCCCAAGGATCTAGCAGAGGGGTCAGCCCTTATTGCATAGATTTTATTGTGCATCAATGCAACCATCGTATCATCAAATCTATCTTCATATCTACATTCCCAGCAAAATATATGCAAAGCCCTAAGAGGGTGGTTTTCTTAGATTGGCAGATTTGAGAAACCATTTCTAGGTTATCTTGGGAATCCATCATTGAGCCCTAATCTACATTTTCAGCATCATCAAAGCTCCCATTCTACCTAGATCTGACTTTCTATATTTTAGGCAGTTGTAGTCCCAATAGTTACAGCACGGACAGCGCAGTTTACCTTCCAGCAGTTCAGCAGTTACGCAGTCCCTCTTGTGGGATCATTGTAGGGTCATTCCAGGCCATCCCTTTGGCTTGAGTATCTCATAGTTTGAGCACTGTTCTACTTTCTTTTTCACTTCCTAGATAATAAAATGGCTCAGCTATTTTTTTGCATTCTGATGTTTATTTAGATTTATTGTTTACTTTGCTGCAATTCTTATTGTGTTTCAGTATTACTGCATTCTCCCTTTTGCAATATTACATTTTCACATTAAGCCCAATTCGGGCATCCCAGGGGGTTGTGTGTCTCCCTTGCAGATGGAAATGACAACCAATAGCTCTGGTCGGGGCGGTAACAATGTAGATCGCTCGAGACAGGTGGTCTCTGGCTGGTCATGGTGGTAGTAGCAGCAGGGAGGGTCATTCTGGTCAGGTGGCTTCTGAGGCCTGTGGTGGTGGTCGTCATGGTGGCTTGGTGGATGGTTCTGGGATTCGCACCCCACAATTTCAACAACGGGGTGGGGAGATTCTCCTCAATGGTTTGGGGAAATGGGGAAGGCGCGTAATTTGGGACACGATGGTCAAAGGCAATATTTTTGTTTAGAGCACTGTGTTGGGATTTGATTCATTTGGTACTTGAATGCCTTGAAACCTCAGAGCGAGTGACGTAGGAGGAGCATGCAGATCTCATTTCCACTTTGAACAAAATGCACTACTTTCAGTTGTGAAAAATCCACTACTCGGAATCCTACTGCGGAAACTGATTAGATTTCTTCTATTTGTAATTTAATTGAAAAAATTATTTATTGTGTGTTACGGTAAATATCGAAATGAAATACATTGCAGTCTTCACAATTAAAAATTATGCGGAATGTGAATGCAAGGAAAAATATTAGCACAAGTACAATCACAATGACACGGTTTTTTTGGAAAATCGTCCCGAGAAAAACCCAATGTGAGAAAACTAGTGCAACAGATGAGGGTTTCTTTATTATTCTTCAGCAAAATCTCTTGTACAAAATATAACTAGTAGAATAGAAGAGGAATATTTGTGAGAAATTTACAAACAATTTGTTCACACGCTCCACATTTAAATTCTAACCCTGGAGAGGCACTATAGCTTCTTTTTGTCTCACTACATGAGCCTCTACGTAGTGACTGTGCAGTCCCAGCATCACAGCCTTTGCGTTGTCCCTGTCACTACCTCACAACCTCTGTGTTGTCCCTCCCTATTGTTGCTTCCTTCAGTCTGATCTTTCACTCTCAACTCTTGTTGATGCCCTCTCTCTCCAACCTGCAACTCTCCCTCTGTTTCAATTTTCTCTTGTCGAACTTCAGCCAGTGAGAAAATCGATCTTCTTGGGTAACTGTGTATTTTCTCGATGTGTCTTTCCAAATTCCCATGACGTCCTTATAATATTCTCGTTGATACTTCAACAGTCGAGATTAAATTACTAATCAATGGCTAATATTATCTTGACTTGATCTTCGTCTTTTTCTAGAAGATTCAGACCATGTTTTATTAATACCTTTCAATTATTTTAATTACCTAAGTTTAAACTTAGGCTCCCATTAAAAATAATAAAATATTGTAATAAAACACAATCTAGGTGGAATTTCCCAAAACTCTTTCTTGGTTCTTTGGAATACATGTGTCTAAGCCTCCCTACAAAATTTAAGACTTATAGCACATCTAATGCTACCATAAATCAACACTCCCTCTTAGTGAGGAATGTGCTCTAGTAATGCATCTTGTTGAAGCACTACACTAATTTGGATACATCTCCCTCTACGATTTTGATGTCTAACACTGCTTCCCACCAACTACTACATTGTTTCATATATGTTGTTGTTGACCTTGCGTACTGCTTCCAACTACTACTGCACTGCAACTATTTGCTATTTTTTATTGATGTAACTGAGGATCCATCTGATTCTTCTACTGAAACGGGTTCTTAACCACAACCATTTGATCCCTGAATTGAATTAACTTAGCTCTTTCTAGAGCCTTTGTAAGTATGTCTACTAGCTGATCTCCTGTGGGGACATACTGCAGTTGTAATGCACCATGCTAAATACAGTCTCTGATAAAGTGACATATGATATCTATGTGTTTCGACCAATCATGAAATACTGGATTCTCAGAGAGCTTGATACAACTCTGATTATCACATTAAATATTGGTTATTTCCATCATCTTCCTAAATAAGCTCACAAGCATCTTCCTAATCCATATGGCTTCACACATTGTTGTGTTGGCTTCCATATATTCTGCTTTTGTTGAGCTCAGAGCTACTGACTTCTGCTTCTTGCTGCACCAAGAGATCATTCCTAATCAAACACTTAAACATTACCTAGAGGTACTTTTTCGGTTTGCTCACCTCCCTGCCCAATATGCATCTGTGAACCCACTCAATTTGACATCATCCCCTCGGGTGTATTTCCACCCATATCCGACTATTCCATGCACATATCTGAGAATGTGCCTAGTTGCTGCCCAATGTACCCTTTTCGATTCAACCATGATTTAACTAAGGGTGTTTACAGCAAAACAAATGTTTGGCTTGGTGTTGACCAGATACATGAGTGACCCAATAAGTTGTTTGTACAAGTTGGGGTCTACTTCCTTGTCCCCTGATGCATTTATTTTCTTCCAGTTGGTAATCATAGGCGTCGCCATGGGTCGTAAATACTGAATTCTGAATCTCTTCAGAACTTTCATACCATATATTCCTTGCCCAAGGAAGATCTCTCCATTTTTCTGCCAAACTTCCAACCCTATAAAATAGTGCATCAACCCCATATCCTTCATGTCAAATTTTGCTTCAAGATTATTCTTGTAGTCCTTTATAAGTCTGGATGATCCTGTAAGAAACAAATCATATACATATCATACTAGAATTAGTGGCTCATTATCCACCATCAGATAGTAGATATTGGGATCTGCATCACTCTTGACGAATACCAATTGCTGCATGTAGTTATAAATCCAACCATACCATGCTTTGGGTGTCTACTTGAGCCCATAGAGGGCTTTCTTAAATCTACATACATGATTCTCCTCTCATGGGTCTCGAAGCCTTCAGGTTTTTCTATGTACACCTCTTCTTCTATCACCTCGTTCAAGAATGTTGTCTTGACATCCATCAGGTGAATCTCACATCCCATCTGAGCTGCTAGTGATATGACAGATATGATGGAGGTATATCTTGCTACAGGGGTGAAGGTCTCCTCATAGTCAATTCCTTCCTTCTACGCATACCATTTGCATGAACTTGGCCTTGTACTTCTCCACATTACCATCTGCAGTGTACTTGATCTTGTAGATCTATCTTGATCATACAATTGATCTATCCTCGAGTCTAGGTACAACTTTCCAGACATCTTTCATCATGATTGAAATGTACTCTTCTACCATGGCATCCACCCATACTTGGTGTTGTACGATTTTCTGAAAATTGTAAGGTTCTTATACCTGAGCTACCAAGGCTTGGTATCTGTCAGGTTGTCTACGCTACCTTTTGTCGGTATTGAGAGCTCCAATGAACTCCTCTGCATCCCTCAATGTCTGTCGTAACTTCCTAATGGTTCTACCACTAGTGGTAGGAGGCTCTCTCAATTCCTCCTCTTGTTCCTACTGTTCCATCTGCTGAGAACTGCTAGAATCTTCTCCTCAAGAGGAAATGTTGGTACTGGTCATTGTACTTGATCCTGGTGTATGTCCTCTTGCATGTCCTCCCTGCTACCCTTGTTGCTATTGGACTAAAGGAACATATGCTAATTGATCTTCTGTTGGCATCTCATGAGATTTGAAATCTCTATCTTCCATGAACTTTTCATCTCACCTTAATACAATTTTCCTCCTGCTAGGAATGTAGATTTTGTATGCTTTTGAAGTCTCGTTATCATCCTACGAAATACCCCTTTTCTGCTTTTTTATCCAGTTTACTATGCATCTCATTTGGAATGTGATACTATGCCAGACTTACGAATATCCTGAGGTGAATCACTTCTATATTTCTCCCTGTGAATACTCCTTCAGGCATTTTCTTCCCCAATGCTCTGTGAGGGGTTCTATTCTGAATATACATTGTTTTGTTACATGCCTCTACCCATAAGAATCTAGGCAAGTCTAAGTCATATAACATAGCCTTTGTTTCCCCAACAATAGTTCTATTTTTCCTCTCCGCTACTCCATTATGTTGTCGATTGTATGGAGTTTTCCACTCTCTTTTGATGCCACCGTTAAGTCTTTGTCTATATATTCTCCACCGTTATCTGAGCGCAATACCTTTATCTTTTTTCCTGTCATGTTCTCCAAGAGAGCTTTAAACTCTCTAAACAAATCAAATATCTCATCCTTGGTCTTTAGGAAGTAAATCCAGGTTTTTTTGGAGTAATCATCAATGAAGGTGACAAAGTATTCACCACTGCTAAGAGCTCTATTGGAAATTGGGCCACAAATGTATGAGTGTAACAATCCTAATACACCTTCTGCTTGATTGTCACTTTTGGGAAAAGTTACCTTAGTGTACTTTCCTAGTTCGCATCCTTTGCATATGTCATATTGCTCGATAATGAGGAATCGAACTCCAGTGACAGTCTCTCTGAGCATCCTTAGTGATCTGTGGTGCAAGTGTCCCATTCTCATGTGCCATAGTTCATTCAGATATTTTTTTTCCATCAATATTACTACCTGTCAGTTCCATTGGAGACTCGAGTTGAAATTTGTATGATTCTATTGCTTCGAGCTCCAAATTGTCTCATCTTCTTCCAGCTTGGATGTTTGGCGTATACCTTCTTTCCAATTAAGTATACATCGTATCCCTTGTCTTGTATCTAGGATACTGAAATCATATTCGTTCCTAACCGAGTCACATGCATCACTTATTGGCTCTGATGTTGGTTCCTCCCTCCATCTAAAGCGTTATGGTGCCTCTCCCTGCTGGAGTGCATTTCATTATGTTTCCCATAGTGATATGGAAGTCCATATGCTCTTCCTGATAGCTCAAGAAATATTCTCTTACTCCAATCATATGAGCTAAAGCCCCACTATCAAAGTACCAAATACTTCCAGATGCTAAACTTGACAAGCATGTAAAGTCTTCTTCCAATATGGAATATAATTCAGAGACATCTAGATGTTCCATACTTACTTGTGCTATTTTTCCTTCAATTTCTGACGCTTTTACTGCCCAACAAAAACTGCGTCCCACCTTAAGATTTCTCTACGCTGAAGCTGCTACGCTGCTCCCTCTGTCACTAGAAAATTCCAATCCATAAATCTTTCTCTCTGTCGACTCACTCAGAGAGAGATTTTCCTAGACTGGATTGTGCAATCCCTTAGGGGATTTGATTTATTGCCTATGCAGTATCTTGATCTCCCTCTTTTGTTCAGCGTTGGCTCTTCTGGATAATTTTTCTTTGCTCTGATACCATGTGAAAATTCCGCTACCCAGAATCTTACCGCAACAACTCATTAGATTTCTTATATTTATAATTTAACTGAACAATTTATTTAATGTGTTACGGTAAATATCAAAATGAAATACACTGCAATATTCACAATTAAAAATTTTGCGGAAATTAAATGCAAGGAAAAATACTAGCACAAGTACAATCACAATGACATTGTTATTTTTGGACAATTGTCCCCAGAAAAACCTAATGTGGGAAAACTGGTGCAGCAGATGAGTTTTTCTTTATTATTCTTTAGTAAAATCTCTTATACAAAATATAACTAGCAGAATAGAAGAGGAATATTTGTCAGAAATTTACAAACAATTTTCTCACACACTCCATAGTGAAATTTTGACCCTGGAAAGGCCCTATATCTTCTCCGCGTCTCACTGTGTCAGCCTCTGCGCAGTCCCAACATCACATCTTCTGCGTTGTCCCTCCTCTACGTTGCTTCCTCCATTTTGATCATGCACTCTCAGCTCTTGTTGATGCCCTCTCTCTCCAACCTGCAACTCTCCCTCTTATTCAATTTTATCTTGCAGAACTTCAGCCAGTGAGAAAATCGATCTTCTTGGGTAACTGAGTATCTCCCTGGTGTGTCTTTCCAAATTCCCATCAAGTCCTTATAATTTTCTCGTTGAAACTTCAACGGTCGAGATCAAATTTCTAATCAATGACTAATATTATCTTGGCTTGATCTCCATCTTTTTCTAGAAGATTCACACCTTGTTTTATTAATACCCTTTAATTATTTTAATTCCCTAAGTTTAAACTTAACTTTCCCATTAAAAATAATCAATTATTTTAATAAAACACAATACGGGTGTAATTTCCCAAAATTATTTCTGGGTTCTTTGGAATACATGTGTATAAGACTCCCTGCAAAATTTGAGACTTAGAGCACATCCGATTCTACCACAAATCAACATCAGTGTCATGTCCGGGAATGCGTAGTCATGGTCTAGCGAGGCCAAAATATGTTATATGAGAAAGTAGATAAGTTGGAGGCTTGGATGGTCCGCTTCGAATAGCATGTTCAATTCTCCTTCTTTCCTCATCCTCTAGGAACAGCTCTAGAAAACCTAGCCTCCATCACTTCTGATGACTACCATGGTTATAGGTGTTTTACTTGTTTTGTGTGTTTACTGGCGCTTTTGGCCTCCTAAGTTGTGGATTATGTCTCTTGATATTTTTATGTTTCTCTATTATATGCTGACAGCAGTAGTCAACAAACTTGGCTGGGGTGAGACTACCTGCATTTTGCTATTGATGTACCTCTTTTTGGAAGTATGAACAAAATCTTGATTTAAAAAAATAAAAATAAAAATTAAGACATTTTCCCTTAGAAAAAATAAAGTGGGCTTGCAGATAATTTATCCTCTTGTGTTCTTAGCCTCAATGACACCTCGTGAGACTAGAACACTTGTATGAGCTACAAAATCTAACACATTCATTGTTCCATATAAAATTGAAATCCTTGAAAATTATCTCATCCATGGAGAAGGTGATGAAGGAATATTATAAAGTATATCTTCTACAATACCCTATATTCCCAATAAATATATTTATCTACCTTTTATTTACTAAGGGTTGAGATAAAAAGGTACCTTTTAATTTGGCTATGCCTACTTTGATGCCATCCTTACATACAACATGTCCAAATAATATCTTAATATGTATTGCCAAAATACATTTCTTAACATTAAGGGAATGTTGTATCTTTCTACACCTTTCCAACGCCATCATATGCTAGTGTATATGTTCCTTTAATAGGTTGTATACTCTTCCTTTCATCAAAGTATACAACCATGTATACCCGAAAAAAAAAAATGTTTGTGCATCCTTTAATCTGAATTGCATTACTTTGTACGCAAAGAGCCAAATTTTCATACAAATGTCGTTTTCTCTCGATCTTCTATAGTAATTGATACTTGGTTATGCCAAAAAACCATCAGGGAAATAACATCATTTGTGCCTTGTAACCTCATTTATGATTTCGTTGGAAAAATGGGTTGACAATGGATACCATTACTTTGTTCAAACCTCGAAATTCGACGCAAAATATATATTTTAGGTCATCCTTTTTTGGCTAGAAAAAACCTTAGATTAACCCATTATGATTTATTAATTAGGTACACTATCCATATGGATAACATCCCTTCATATTTCTGCACAAAGGGTTTGTATTTATGTGCTAGCATATATGGTTGTTTTTTAATTTACATAGCATCAAGAATGAGGTCAATGTTCATCTCACCCATCTCCTTATTAATCTTTATAATCCTCTATAAAACATCTCAAAATTCTTAGAGCAAGTCAACTATATTTGTTGTTTTTTTTCAATTGGTAATCACTTATCTGAGCTATCTTTGGTCAATCATTTGTATATATGTCATAGTATTTCTTTGTTATATCAGCACTTATCCAGTCAAGTGGTTTTGATTCATCTATTTCCCTTTGTTGTTTCACAATTTGATTGTATACAGATGGGACGTCGGGTTTTTCAGCTTTATCGTTATCTTTAATGGATATTATTAATATTATTCTTATCTATTTATTCATTTCTAGATGATCCTTCCTCCATTTAAAACTTGTAGATAGAAAAATTAAATTTTTCATACCAATTTGATGAGAAATAAATTTGTCATGACATTCAACTCGATTATAATTTGAAATTCACCTAGATTGAATTTCGACTTTCCTATTTTAAATGTTTCTTCTAGCTCTGTTTTTATTTTGAAATTATTTTATTTCTCGAACTGCCTCAAATATATATTTTCCCCTAGTACAAATTTAAAACCATTGATGAACTTATCTTTTATATCAGACCAAATAAAGTTGTCTCCATGGCTTCTTCAATTTTATACCATTTATATGGTATATCACCCAAGGTATTTGGAAACATACGGGTCCAAACATGTTGTTCATTGTATATGATCCTACTCCATTCCTTTTGACATTGGTCGATATGGGCTTCAAGATCATTTCTAATCTTGAACCTTGGGATATTAGCTCAAGAAGATCATTTTCACTTACAAAATGTTTCTATGAAATATGTGGTTGGATTCATACAAATCTACAACCATAGGGTGTGCACTTCCCACCATCTTGCTTCATGTCTAGTGAATGAATGGACTAAAATTTGCATCTAATTAGCCTCACCAAATTGTTTTGAAACCTTATCAAGATGGGAAGATGGAAAATTGTGTTCTTTGAATGAAAGAGGATGAACAAATTATTTAAAAAAAATGGTATAAGGGTGGGTGTTTTTATTTTCTTCTCATATGTTATCATAACTACCTTTATAAAAAAAACATGATCATTTCTTTTTTACTAATATGGCCTCAAATAACCAACATTCTTTGGCACTCGATTCATAGTTTTCTAGTGGATACTTGTATAACACAGTGGTAGCATTATGGCCTATAGGTAACAACAAACCTTGTAATATTTCTCCATTTGTATTTGGCTTGATGTTATCTTCCTTTTGATTCATTAATTTATATATCTTTATTACCCCATTTTCTTCATTCCAAGGCCTACCATCTTCAGGGCCTAATGGGATTAATATTTTTTGACCTTGCCCTTTTAGCTTATCCTATCTCTTTCTAAGGAGATAGTCACCTTCATCTTCTTTCCTCAAGGATGAAAAGCAAGTGTTGCATAGGCCAATATTCCCTTGACCAAGTTGATTACTTCAAAGTCGAATTCAGTCAAGATACCCATTATTACATTTTTTTTGCACTGCAAAGCACCAGTTAGTTCAAAAAAATCATTAATCCACTAGCTTCAAATAGTTGGTTGTTCTATGTAATTGAGGCCTTCCCAATTTTATCCAAGTCTCCCTTGGGAAAATGTTGACATGGGAACCAAAGTTGACCAAAACCCAATTGAATATGTATCCATTGATCTCTAAGTTGACTTATTGATCATATTCATCCTTCATTTTGTTTTGAAATAATTTAAGAAGGTTCTTGTATGGTATCTACTCTTCTATAGTCCTTCAGAAAGTTTTGTAGTTCAAGCAATCAACCAATCGACTACTTGTCTTTGACTAATTGCAGAATATATTCAATTGCATATTCATGTTTTACATTGTTTTCATATTCTTTATTTTTAAATAATTCTAATGCACCCTGCATTTGTTGTTGTTATATATTCTTTTATTTTTCAATGGTTAGACTCGACTTTCCCATTTAATATAAATAGGTTTTCCAACTCCTAATCTCCTCACTACATGCAAATTTTTTTTATTCAAAACTTTATGCTTTGGAATCATGTGTACAAGATTTACATTTCTTTTATGCATGATTTTCTCCAACATGATCGAAAAAACTTCCAAAGAAAGATCACTTACACCACATATATTACAATACTTTTAAGTTAGTATGTTATTTCAATGGAAAATCAGGAACCATACGGTATTCATTCTTACAAGTGAAATCATCCATTCGACCTCTGACCCAACCTCTCCCACCTCTCATGAATCCCCCCCCTCCTCTTCTTCCTAGCCTCCATGTCCCTGGTAACCTCCATGTTGTTTGTAGCCATTGTCTTGTTGTGCATTCTAGTTGGTGGCTTGTGTATGGTATATTGCATGAAGGTTTTGTTTATTCAAACCATTCAGGTGAATTTTTTGTGTCAAATAAATATTCCCTTCATAGATTGCACACCATTTTGGCTTTACATTTTGAGATTATGTGGGCAGTCATGTATCCTCTCAATCGTCGAAGTTTGAAAAATATCACAGACTATATATATAGGTATTATGCATACATATTGTTCATTTTCAAATAAATCACCATACTTACAATTGTGTTTTGTGGCTTTCAGTCTTACAATTTGTACGCCAAATTTCATTCTTTTGAATAGCCAAACCTTATAAGCATTGTTGAATTTGTTCTAGTCATTAGAAAAAATTTGAGGTAAAAAATTGGCCTCAAAACAAAAATGTACAACAAAAATCAAATTTATAAGAACTAATAGGATTCAAGATGATGAAGTCAACTATGGGGACGATTCATCTTTTTTGGTGTAAAAAGGTAAAAAGATGAAATAATAAAAAATTACTTTTTCAACTCGTATTTTCAACTTATCTCCCCACAATTTTACTCGAATTTCGAGTGGAAGCACTTGTGGATGCAGCATTTAATTCTTCATCTAAGGAGTACCTAGCTACATGAAAAAATGTGATTGCAATCACAGTTTTTCATGCACTTCTCATTTTCATGTAACCTAGTCCATCGAAAGTATGCAACATGGGTAATCATTGGATGAGGAATCAAATTATGCATCCAACGAGTGTTCCCACTCAAAATTGGATGGGGAATTAAATTATGCATCCAACGAATGCTCCCGCTCAAAATTTGAGTAAATCTGTGGGGAGATAAGTTGAAAATGTGAGTTAAAAAACTAGTTATTTTTTCTCTCCAAAATTTAATGAAGTAATCCAATCTTATTATATTATTTCCACTATTATATTATAATATTCCTTAGGAGACTCATTTTATACCTCAAAAATTCTCTAATTTTTTCTTCAAAGTGACTATTGATCGTTGACGATGACAATGAGGGTTGGTCCTCATCAACCTATATGAGTTAAGCCTTCTAGAATCATTATATGCATGAATTAATGTCATGCATTCTCAATGGTCCTATAATTTTTTTGTAGCAACCCTAATATGTACCATTGTAGTAGGAGTTGTTCATCTATCTAAAAGGAGGTTTGACTTAACAAATATTTGAATCTTTTATTATAACTTTGAACTAATTCTCCTAGGTGTTTCTTTATTTTCTTCAGTGTTTGTGTATCTAGATGTTTAACATCCTGGGCTTTGAAAAATATAGAAAGTTGGATTTTATTTTAACTTTACTTTTCTCGTGATTTTCTATAAAATTCACCAAGTTAGCACTCTATTCCTTAAGAAACCAGTGAATTGGGCCATTTGTTTTCCTTCATTGTCAATGTCTAGTGATTTCCATAATTTTTTTAAAATGAACTAGTGAAACCTTAAATATTTATAATATTCATATTGTGGAATGTGATTTAGGCCCATCTTGTCTCTAATTTGCAACTTCTTCGATGAAGAGGAGGGGGGCGGGGGAGAGGGGTTGTATAAATTTTTTCTATTTTTTACTTGAGTTGACTTATCAGTCAAGTAATTTTTTAACTAAACTGTGAATTGGTTAACTTGACTTAGGAGGTATGATCCCTAAAATTTTGTGGATATTCCACTAGATATTTCAATGCTACATCTCTACAAAAATATATTAGAAAAATACAAAATCTATGTTGTGAGGGTTTATTTCTCCTTACATTTTTGGATATATTAATTATTGTTTATTGTGTATGCATGAAAATTATAATTATGTATAAAATAGAAAACAAGTAGAACAATCACTCACAAACCACAATAACACAAGATATGACTTGGGGAACTGTTGAACTATACAACACCCCCCCCCCCACATTTATTATTAAAATAAATGGGGACCCTTTAAATATATATATATATATATATATATATATATATATATATATATATATATATATATATATATATAGAGAGAGAGAGAGAGAGAGAGAGAGAGAGAGAGAATTTTACAAACATTTTTCGTTTTAGTGTTAAGTCTTAAACTTTAGGAATAAAGGATTTTTCTTTCCGCTTTGATTTCAAAAAGCTCAGTGCAAATCGCATAACTTACAAACCAACAAAGTTAAAACACATATAAGATTTGTGAATTGCGATAACCGCTTCAACCTTTTTGAAAGTTATGAAATTTCTCGTTGAAAAAGTTTAAAAATACCTTTTAAATTATAAATTGCATCATGTATCCTTTAAGAGACAAACTTATAACATTTCGAAAGGAATTTAAATGAGTCAGACCCGATGAGACAATAAAAGAATAACGAAATACATCCATAAAATCCGACAAAGCGTAGTACTTTGTGTCTTTAGCACATTTTACATTTCGTAAATTTAAAACAAATGAAAATTTAATTTCACCGTAATAAAATGCGATGTGCAATTTGCACAGATCGCATTTCTCGACGAAAACATATGGTATTGGCATCTGCTAAAAATTGTGATTTTCATTATCCATTTATTACTCAAGCAATAAATCCAATATAAAATCTAATGATTTAGATCATTAGATTAGACATACTACGTAAATCGTGTAAGTGATTTGATAAAAAAATTAAAGGGTTATTAAAACCATTCAATGGGTACAAGGTTCAAAAGATTGATATCTTACTTAAAGCGTGTTTTAAATTTAAATCGTTGGATTGTGATTTATGTTGATTTAACTCTATTATTTGTCTTCATCTCTCCTCATTTCAGATCTGAATTTAATTGTTTTTGCTGGAATTCAGGAAACCACCTAAGGAAGCAATATCAACTGGAATGACAAATAAAGGCAAAGCAATTTCCCAAGCTTCCATTTTTTAGACTACAAACATGCCTCCATTATTCTCAGACACAACATGCAACAAGGATTGTGGGAGTTCTTCATGGGAGACAATGTACAGCCTGTTTGAAGGAGAACAACCAAGAGAACTAAAGAAAACAGTAATAGTAGATCAGACAGTTTCATCAAAACCGTCTTACTTTGAAGTTGCATGTTCGTTTCTCCATATAATAGCGGTGAGACCCAAAATCTTACCATACACCGATATGGTAAAATGGGTCATTGACAACCTCAACATAGCAGACAGAACATTAAAGAATTCTAAGCTAGAGAATATTGGTTCGTTCACTACAAAGGATTTACGGATAATGTATCATTTACCTATGCCGCAAAAATATTTATGATAAAGCCTTTTTGCAAAGCTTTACGAAAAAGAATACAGACCTCATGAAAGTGGTAAAAGGATGGAAAGAAGACCAAGGAAAAATAAAGAGGGATAAATTTGGTATGTACCAGATAGCACAATTACCCTCCCCTTATTGTTATGCAGTAGGAATGCTATGTAGATTATTTGCTAAACTAGATACCACTAGGTTTTCCATAGAATGGGTTCCTTTAATTAACGCAATATTCAATTCCTTTATCATGAATTGGACAACCATTTTGTCTGATAATATGGCTAAAACCATTATGGATTATAGGAAAAATAGAGACTATTCCACTAAGACAATACCTCCCTTCTACATGAGCGCATACATCATGGATGCAATAATGTTATGTTCAAGCTTTTCTATTATGAGATGGAAGTGGACAAGTCAGGACCCCAATCCAATTCATGTTTACCATAAAGCCATGTGGGAATATGAGTTTCATCTGCATTTCTATAAAATTTGTAATGGAGTTATGTTTCCCATCCATCAGACCATCTTTAATGAAAGATCCCCTAGGATTTCTAAGGAAGTGTTGTGACCTGCAACAACCCCCCTTTTATTTAATATTAGTAATAATACTAAATAAATGGGGACCCTTAGTTTAAAAATCCAAAAAAATCAATTAGGATTTGTTTTCATTTTAAAATAAAACTTTATATCATAAACTTAGGGAAATTCCTTAGAAAAAACTTAAGAAACACTTAAGTTTATGATAGATTTCAAATAAAATGTTTCTTTAAGCGAAATAGCGCATCCATCGCAAGTAGTAGATATCTTTTGTAAAACTGAAATTGCGATTTTGCGATATTGCGATAACGCGATCCCAAAAAGCCTATACCGGTCGCAAATCGCAGATCGCAGAAATATGTTAAATGAATACTTTTTTATTTGTGATATTTGCGATGTGCGCTTTTGCGCTGTTTGCAATTTGCGCTCTTGCGCTATTTGCAATTTTGCGCTTTTGCGCTATTTGCAAAATTGCGATGGTTACGTTTTGCGATATTGCGATATTGCGCAGCAAATCGCAGATCACAATGTCGCGATTCATAAAAGCGCGTTGTTCAAAGAAAATCTTTTCATATATCAATATATGTTATGCGCTTTAATGATTGGATTAAATGAATGGATTGTCAATTAATGGTAAATGAGATTTTGTTTTGATCGAAAGTCGTTTCACGTTAAAATAATATATTTCATCCGCCTTTGCATTTAAAACTATCTCATCACCTTTCTCATGCCATTACTCTCATTTAACTCGTAAAACGCAGGCACGAAGGAGCAAACGACTATACAAAGCGTTCATAAAACATTATGGGTAAGAAAGAGAAGAGTTCAAATTCTGAAAACAGAGAAATGGCTTCACTGTATACAGACACTGCTTGCAATAAGGATGCCGGTATAACCACCTGGGAAGGAATGTATAATTTGCTTGAAGAAGAAAATCTTGTGGTGATACAAGTTGCGGCTACAGCAGGCTCAAGCAACTCATCTGAGGGAACCCTTAAGGAACTGGCTTGTTCATTTCTGCATAGGATAGCGGCAAGGCCAAGAATTCTTCCGTATACAGACATGGTGAAATGGGTGCTGGACAGCATCGATATTTCAGACAGACAATTTAGAACTCCAACTCAAGAGCTAATCGGGTCGTTCACTACAGAAGATTTGAGGGTGATGTATCAGTTGCCGGAACCTCAAGCGACTTATAATAAGCAATTTATGGAAGATTTTGCCAGAGAACATGCAAATTTGTCGAAATGCACACAGGAGTGGACCAAAAGAGATGAACCGTTGAAGAAAAACAAACACGGTATGTACAGTACTGGTTCACTTACCTCTCCATATTGTTTTGCTGCTGCCTTGTTATGCAGGCTTTTTGGAATGCCTGACATAAATATGATATTGCCTGAATGGCTCCCTTTGTTAAATGTTGTCGTTAATTCTACAATTGTAGACTGGGCCAAAATCTTGTCTGATAATTTGACCAATGTTATTTTCCATTATCGATCTAAACGAAGTGTTTCCCAGCGGATTTATCTGCCTTTTTATTTATCTGCCTATGTCATGGATGCTATCTGTTTTGTCTCTAAATTCCCTTTGATGGGTTGGCAATGGACAATCCACGATCCTTTGCCTATTCATGTGTATCATAAGGAATTGTGGGAGTTTAAGTTTGTCCCCCATTTTTACAAAAGTTTCCATGGTATAATGCTGCCATTGTACAGAACATTGCATAATAAGGATGCCCCAAGGTTATCCCCAGAAACAGAGGTCGACATTCTCCCCGTCGCGACATGGTTTGGAGAATATTTTTTCACTTATGTTAGGGTTTTTGGAAGTTCTGCTTCGCCCCATGTTTTACCCCTATATATTTCGGATAGACTTGTTGCTCGTGAGATTGCTTATCAAACTTGTGGTCAAGGAGGGTTGACAAAGGAATTAAAAGGGAAGAAGAAAGGCATTTGGCCACAATTTCCCATAAACTGTGGAACATTTTCACTGTTTGATGTTGGTCACGCATTCAAAGAGGTAAGCAACATTACATGCTTACAACTGTTCAAATTTTCGAGAAGGTTATTTGACCCAAATAATATTGTTAAGAATTTTACCAATGCAATCAGAGTAAGGGAATTTTCCGGGGAAAAGGATCTTTTTGATGATATGTTCCAAACAAAAAGTTCATTTAAAGAAGTTTTGAATTCAGCTCAAATGCAGTTATCTCCAGAGGAATTCCAGGAATTTAAACTTTACAGAGAGAGAAGGCTAACTGTTATTCCTTTGGAAATTCTACACTTGGAACCCGCAAGGGAACAAACTCCTAGCGTTAGTCTTAACGACAGTTCGAGTACAAATAAATCTAAGTCAAAATCTGAAAGAGAGACTTCTGAACGTTCCAATAAGTCTAATGAAAAGGAAGATAAAATTGAAGAATCAGTGAAAGATTCTGCTCAATCGAAAGAACTTCCTCAACAGAAAATTTTGACTTCTCAGCAGATAAATCCTCCTCCTACTAATGTACAGCAACAGTCAGACACCATTGAATTAGACAAAGAATGGGAAAGCTTTAATCAATTGATTAATATAGAAGGACAGAATGTATAGACCCCTGTCCAGACAACCAAAGTTTTGAGCACAGGAATAAGTAGCACAGTCACAGTGACTGAGCACATACCTATCACACCCTCCTCTGAAATTGTACTTAATGTAGAGGACATTCCTCCTCTAGATGTATTCTACAGCCCAAAATACAAAGCAGTGGTGAAGAAACAAAGAAAAAAGAGAAAGTTAGAAGGTGCAATTGCTACTGAAGCAAAACAACTAGATGTCTTGTGGAAGGATCCTGCCACAGAGCCTACTGATAATATTGCTAAGTTATCTCAAATGACAGGGGCTTATGCTTCTGCCACTATTGACAAGGCATTTGAGATACAACTCTTATTAAATGAAAAAGAAGAACAGATAAAAGTTCTGCAACAGCAATTGCAACAGGTACAGGCCAATAATGAAGCACAGATGAAACTTGAAAAGTTACAGCAACAACTTCAAGAAATGCAAATTGGACATCAAAAAAGTTTGGCTGATAAAGAAAAACAAATACAGATTATCCAAGATCAGCACAAAGATGATCCTAAGCTTCCAGAGTTTATTTCAGAAACTATCTCTTTAAACAATCAACTACTGCAACAAGAAGAAGTATTATGCCAAAAAATCT
The DNA here is from genome assembly GCA_034641835.2 of Pinus albicaulis. NCBI lineage: Eukaryota > Viridiplantae > Streptophyta > Pinopsida > Pinales > Pinaceae > Pinus > Pinus albicaulis. The sequence continues at coordinate 1,243,842,716 of CM076582.1, forward strand.
TGCAATGGAATTATTTTTGCCAAGAGAGTGATAAAATCACAAATCATGTCGTAGATTTACGAAATGATTATGATTTAATTAATGAAAAGATCAATGATTATTTGGTATGGAAAAAAACAGAAGAAGGAAGAAAAGCTGGTGCACCAATTATTAATGAAAACCATAAAGAAATACTTTTCAATAACTGGGATGCACAAATCAGAAGGGCAGAGAAAGCAGCAGAGGAGGCGGCTACAGCAGCAAACAGTCTTACTGATTGTGTAAATGATAATTTGCACAAAGCTAATTTGATTTCAGAAACTGTTCCAGGATATCTCCCACAGGCACATCAACTGCAAACAGAATGGAGGCAAAAGGCAGAAGAAAGAGAAAAATCAATCCAAGGGCTGACAAGATTAAACTGGGACTCTTACTGGACGTACTTAGTGAAACCACACAGTCAGCACAGTGCGCTTAATTGTATCATCAATTCTGTTGAGAAGATTGCGCCTACGCTTGCCGATTCTGTCTTTTCAGGACAGTTGAAATCTAAAGTCGGTCAACCACATCTTCTCAAAACAATGCTAGATGCCTGCAAGTTTAAAGATCAAGTTCATAAATAGTTTAGTTAATAGACTTTATTTTTAGATTTAGTTTTAGTTTTATTGTATTTTTGCCTAGGAAAAGGACTGTCATTTAAACCGAATCCTTAATTTTTGTAATAGACTATTTTTAGATTTAGCTAAGTAGTATTTAAACCCTTCTCATGCATTTAGAGAAGGGTCCTGGATTATTATATTTTTTACTTGGAGATTACATTTCTGTACTCCACTGACTTTTATATTTTATAAAGGATCACATCTAGTGATTTTATGCGGAATTATCTTTAAAGTGTTGCATTTCTGTACCTTGGATTTGATTTTGCATCAGAATTACTGGATTAGAGTATCATATTTCATTTGAAAGCTTTCAAGATGAATAAGGTATTTATATATGTTCACTGTTGATTTCTTTTGTCTTATGATATTCGCTTTAAAATTTGCTATCATTTACAGATATTTGTTTTCATAACGTTTCTTTATATATATCATTTTTTAGTATAATTGAAATGTTATCTTTCATAAGTATATGTAGATGATATATTATGATGAATGCAATATGTTAATACAACTCTGTTTAATTTCTTAAACAGATTTATCTTTATTTGTTTCTGCACATTTCGATTTAAATGATAATACATTTTTATGGTTATTGTTAAATTGGAATAATCTTAAGTTGTATTCACATATGATTGCCCGGGTTAGTTTTAGAATTTCTTTACCAGTATTTAGTTTAAATTAGATAGTTTTATTTCAGTCAATTTAGTCCCATTTCCACTCATCCAAATCAACCCATCACAAACCCATTAGTTATAAGGAAACTGGTCCTTTAAATCCAGTCGGAGCGACCATACCAAACGGAAAAGGAGATGTCCTAAGGTCCTGACCGGGTGGTTTTCCCCAATGTTTGAAGCAGAGATTTTCTAGGCTTCAACATTTTTGGTGCTAGAAGGAGGGCATGAGCTATGAATGGCAAGTAAATCTTTACCTACAAGCCATTCTGAGAGCAAAACACCCTCATCAACTTCTTCAATTTCTTCTGAAATACAAAATCCTATAGAAGGAATTGAGAAGAATATTCAGACACCCACTACCAAAATCTCAAAACAATCAGACAACCAAAATCCTAAGTCTCCTGAAGTTCAAGATTTAATCCATAAATTGAAAGGATTCTCATCATCTCTAGATGAGTCTGAAATATCTGAAGGTAGTGTAACTTCAAAATTTGTTTCTTCAAAACCTCTTACTAGGCTTCAAAGTGAAAAACTTGGCATTTCTCCGAAAGAATTCCCTTTACCTAGTAGAGTCAGGACAAGAAAAACTCAATCGGAATCAGTAAGTGATATAAGTTCTTCATCTCATATTCAATTACCTGTTTCTGAAACCCCAACTCAACAAAGTGCATTAGTTCCCACATCATCTGCTCAATCACCATCTGCTCAATCATCATCAATCTCAACATCATCTATTCCAACAACTTCTGTTTAGACACCACCAACCTCTACTAATCCTCCAATAGTTGTTACAATAATGGCTAGACCATGGGCTACTCCAGGGGCTGTCAACATGCCTGCACCTTTACATGATTTACCTGACAATCCTGGAAAATGGCTTCCAAAGTTCAGTCCAGATCTTAACATTCAAGCTGAAGAACACATCAATAACTTTATGCTGGCTGTAAATTTGAATGGAGTCGTACATGAAGATGTTGTAGTCAGATTATTCCCTTATACTCTTCAAGGGGCAGCAGGATCCTGGTACTTTTCATTACCTTCAGGATCCATAACAAGTTGGGCCATTTTTGCAGATCATTTTTTAACCAAATTTGGAGATGACAGATCAATAGCTACTTTAATCAACGATCTCTCAAATTTTAAAGCAGAACCCAAGGAGCCTATTAAAGATTTCAACGCTAGATTCAACAAACTCTTGAACAAAATCCACACAGACTCAAGGCCTAGTGAACAGGTCAGAAGTGAATGGTACATAACTGCTTTACCCTCAAACATAGCATTTTTTGTAGATAGAGCTGCAAAACCTACATTAGCTGAGAATATGAAAGAGGCTATTGCAGTAGAAAAACGAATTATTTCTCTAGAAAAGAAAAATGTTATCGAGGAAAGGAAATCCAAGAAAGTCAGCTTCAAAGATGATTCAAAGAAAAAGGCCAAAGACCCATACGACATGGAAGGTTTACAGAAAGTTCTTAAAACCATGTCAAATGAAATGGTTGAAATAAAAAAACAAGTAGCTGAAACTTCTACCAAAAAACCATTCCGAAATTTCAGAAGAAACCAAGTTGAATCTAAACCTCCCAATTCAATCTCTAATGCAGAATCAGAAGAGGAAGAAGAAGAAGATACTCCTCCAGTATCAGAAGAGGAAGATGAGAATGATGAAATAGCTGAATTGCATGGAATGTGGGATTTTATTCTCCCTAATTCTGATAGTGAGGTAGAACAAGAAGCTATGCCTGTGAGTACTAGGAGTAAATCTACAATGGAGCCTGTACAAACAGTTCCTAAAAATAAAATTACAACTCCAAGTACCAGAGACAAATCCCCTACAAAGAAAGCTTCTCCATTACCTACTCAAAATCAGCCATCCTCTTCTAATCCTCCTACATCGACAACAAAGACTTTAGTGGTGTCAGATCCTATGGAGTATAACATTGTTGAAGACATGAAGAAGATTAAAGCCAACATTTCCTTACATGAACTCAGCAAACTAAACCACCAGCAGAAGTTGCTATTAAAAGAATTAAATGCTACACCAATTGCTCCTTTACCAAGTGGTGTAGTTGCAAAAGCAGCAAAAGGAACTGGTAAGCCACCAGATAAAGTAGATGCTACTGATACTGTGCTCATCGGAGAAAGATCAAATTCTCATACTCCTCCTTTTCTTTTGACTTATGAAATGTACAATAAAAATCTGCATAATTGTCTAATCGATTCTGGAGCATCCTCTAATATAATGCCTACTTTTGTTTGTGCCAAATTGAATATTGAACCACATAAATCAGCAGTTCATATTGTTCAATTGGATCGCTCTAAAGTTCAAGTTGTAGGAGAAATCAATTCAGTTACTATCAGATTAGCTTCCGATCCTAGGATTGTCCAAAGAATTGATATTTTGATTGCAGATATTCCTGAATTCTATGGATTAGTTTTAAGCAGGGACTGGTCTGCGAAACTTAATGGTTATATCGCAACTGATTATTCACATATGTGGCTTCCCTACAAAGGGAAACCAAATCAAATCAAAGTTGAACGAGAAAAACATATGATGCACACTGTCACTGAATTTGAACAATCTAATGAGCCTGTGGCATTCAACAACAATATTCTTGGAGGTTATTCTGCTGAGTCATTTCTTGGAAACTTCAAAGCACCACAATCACCCTTTTCTGTAAATACTTTTGTTTCTCAAACAGAAAAATTTTCACAATCTGATTCTTCCAGAATTGTAAATATTTCTGATGTAATTGTAGATAAGCCAATAGATAAATCTTTATTTTGGTCATTATATTTTGATGGATCAAAATCTAGTGATGGAGCTGGAGCAGGATGCATCTTAATTGATCCAGATGGAGAGAAAACCATGCTATCATGTAGGTTAGAATTTGAGTGTACGAACAATACTGCAGAATATGAAGCCTTGATTCAAGGACTTTATAAAGCTATAGGGTTAGATGTTAAATACTTGAAAGTCTTTGGTGATTTCGAAATTGTCATAAAACAAGTTAGGAATACTATCCATTGTCTTTCAGGACATCTTAAACATTATCAAACCCTAGTGCAAGATCTTACCACTCATTTTCTAGCATTCAATATTTCTTCTATTCCTAGGAATCAAAATACATCAGTTGACTTGTTAGCTAATGTTGCATCCAAACTCCTTCCTGCTGAAGATTGCAGTCCTGATAGATTTTCAGTAGAATTGATTTTTCGCCCATCTGTCCCAGATAATGTCACAAATTGGAGAGTATTCTATCATGATCAAGATATTTTAAATTTCATGACTTCAAAGAAATCATATGATGAACAAATTATTGATGAGGATGATCATGATTTACAAATTGCCTCAAAAGGTAATGAAAATCCCATTCCGAAATCTGTTGTTAAATTAGAGGACTTATATGATATTAAAGACAGATTCAAGAAAGTTACTAATGCTAAACTTCAAAGTTCCACTTTGAAGTTTGAATTAGTAAATCTTGGTTCTGACTCTAATCCTCAAAATGTTAATTTAGGACTCAATTTAACTCCAGAGGAAAGGAATGCTTTCATTAAACCTCTGAACAAATATAAAAACGTTTTTGCTTGGAATTATGATGATTTAAAAACGTATGATACTTCGGTTATTCAACACACAATTCCAATGCTTCCTGATATTAAACCTGTTCAACAGAAGTTGAGGAAGGTTCATCCAAATCTCGAAGGACAAATCAAATCAGAACTTAATAAACTTTTAAAAGCCAAAATCATTTTTCCTGTAAGGCACTCCAATTGGGTTTCCAATATGGTACCTGTAAGGAAGAAGAATGGTGATATAAGAATCTGTATTGATTTCAGAAATTTAAACAAGGCATGTTTAAAAGATAATTTCCCATTGCCAACCATGGAACAGATACTTCAAAAGGTAGCTGGTTCTGAACTTATGTCTTTTCTCGATGGATTTTCGGGCTATAATCAAGTTTTAGTTCATCCGGATGACAGATTGAAAACAACTTTCAGAACAAAATGGGGAACTTATGCTTATCAGAAAATGCCTTTTGGTCTAATAAATGCAGGAGCAACTTTCCAAAGAGCCATGGACATAGCATTTAAAGGTCTGATCAATAAATCAATTGTTGTTTATCTTGATGACATAACAGTATTTTCAAAAAAGAGAGCCAATCATCTACATGATTTAAAGAAAATATTTGAAAGATGTAGAAGGTTTGGTATTTCCTTGAATCCAAAGAAATCTTTCTTTGCTTTGGATGAAGGAAAACTCTTAGGATTTGTTGTGTCAAAAGATGGTATATATATTGATCCAGATAGAGTGAAAGAAATTTCTGATATTTCTTTACCTCATAATAAAAAATCCATGCAATCATTTCTTGGACAGATCAATTTTGTAAAAAGATTCATTCCTGATTTTTCTTTAATTGTTTTACCTATGCAAAATATGATCAAGAAGAATTCAGTATTCAAATGGGGGCATAAAGAGAAAGAAGCCTTTGCGGCAATTAAACAAGCGATTATTAATGCACCAGCATTGAATACCCCGGATTTTTCTAAAGATTTTATTTTGTATACTTTAGCTACCGAAACATCCTATGCAGCTGTTTTAACACAGCTCAATGATCAGAAAATCGAAGTACCAATTTCTTTCTTTAGCTCAAATCTGCAAGGAGTTGAGCTTAATTATTTCGATGTTGAAAAACAAGCCTTTGCCGTGTTTAAATCAATCAAACACTTCAGACCTTTTCTCTTAAAAACACATACCAAAATCAGTGTCCCATTCTCTGCAGTGAGGCAATTATTAATTCAAAAAGAAGTAGGAGAAAAGAGAGCTAACTGGGTAACAGCCTTGCAAGAATATGATATTGATATTAAACCTGCTAATATTGTTAGAGGACAAGGTTTTTGCAGATTATTGGCAGGAGCTCATAACATACCAGAAAATCAAGATTCAAATCAAGATATTCAAGTAAGTCAGGTAAGTATTACAGATTCTGAATCTCAGTATGCTGATCTCATCTATTACTTGAAAAATTGGTGTGCTCCTTCTAATCTCAGCTATAAGAACAAATGTGCTTTAAGATTAAAGTCTATTAAATATGAGATCATTGATAATGTGTTATTCAGAAAGAATTATGATTCAATCTTATTAAGATGTCTTGAAAAGACTGAAGCTGAAAAGGTTTTGCAGGAATTGCATGATGGACCAGCAGGAGGTCATTTTGGAGGAGATACCACAGCTCACAAAATAATTCGTGTTGGTTATTACTGGCCTACCCTTTTTAAAGATACGCATGACTACGTAAGGAAGTGCAGAATTTTCCAAACTGCAAGTGGAAGACAAAGGAAACCAGCTTTTCCTTTGCAACCAGTGAGTATTGAGCAACCATTCGAACAATGGGGGCTTGACATTATTGGTGAGATAGTACCTCATTCTTCCAAACAGCACAATTACATCCTTACTGCAACTGATTACTTTACAAAATGGGTAGAAGCAATCCCTTTGAAGGTAGCCAATTCTGATGCAATTATTGATTTCATAGATCAATTCATCATAACCAGGTTTGGTGTACCTAAAGCTCTTGTCTTTGATAATGCATCTTACTTTTCCAGAAATAGTTTAATAGAATTTGCAGTCAAAAGAGGTTTTAAACTGAAATATTCAGCAAATTATTATCCACAAGGTAATGGTTTGGCTGAATCCACTAACAAAAATCTTATCAAAATCATTAAAAGGACCGTTGATCAAAATCAAAAGAATTGGCACAAGTCTTTAATATTTGCATTATGGGCTGATCGTATCACTGAAAAAGCTTCAATAGGAACTTCACCTTTCAATTTAGTTTATGGAAAAGAAGTTGTGATACCATCAAATTTAGCTCTTCCATCATTAGCCCTAGTGCAATTTATTGAAGAAAATCCTTCTTCATCCATTCAATTGAGATATGATCAAATCCTTAAACTAGAAGAAGATAGAGATAAAGAAAAAATTATTCATGAAAAACATCAACAGCTTGTAAAATCTTCTTTTGATGCAAGTTCTACCGGCTCAAAAATTTTGTCAATTGGTGATCTTGTTCTGAAATGGGATAAAGCACATGAAGAAAAAGGTAAGCATACCAAATTTCATAAAATGTGGCTTGGACCATTTCAGATCGTTGAAAAGATAGGCTCAAATACATTCATACTCCAAGATCTAACAGGTAAGAGAGAATCTCTTCCTGTAAATGGGCTTATCTTGAAGAAATTCTTTTCATAAGGAGGTAACCCCTTCTTAAACTGTACATATTCCTTTCTGCAGAGTTTTTAATTGTTTTTGCAAATAAAGGTTGTTAATAAGTCTATAATTGACTGTTTACTATTTAGAAAATTTCTTAGGAAGAATATTATAAATATTTATTTTGTGTAAATAAGAATTTTTAAAGAGATGATCACAGTTTTTGGATAGTTTAAAATAGGATGTTAAACTTTGAAAGATTATTCCAATCATTTGCATGATCTTTTGAAAACTTGAGAAGAATGTAAATCATTATAAGTTTATTGAGCAGAGAAAATTTATCTATAAAAGTAAAGATTTTTCGAAGTCTTGGTACTCAAGAAACTCTAAAAATTGTCATCCATTGATTCTTAAGGATAAAACTATTTCACCCCATCCATTTAAGTTGTGATTTTTTAGAATGTAATTCTAAGAAATTATATGAAAATTTAAGAGATAAGAGGTCTCATTATGAGCTGACTTACCATGTTCATAAGAAGTAATGAAACTGACATTACCAATACTGCATATCAAAACAGGGTAATGGCTTATAAATATAAGACAAGGGGTCTCATCACGAGCCAGCTTGTTCAGTTTAATTATAACTAGTGAATGGCATTGTTATTAACTGGCTACCAAACCAGAACAATGGCTCTTAAAAATAAAAATATGTAAAAGACAAAAAACATGAGATAATATGTCTTATGAATTTATCTTTTAAAAAGTCATAATTTTTGTTGGATGGGACAATGAATGGTTAATGGTTTAAAGGTAACCCTGTCGAGACTATGAACGTTTGCAGGCAGCAGAGGCAATACCTATGGCAATAGAGTATATTATAAAACCAAACTTGGAGAAATCCACTTACTTCATTATTAACACCGATCAAAGCTTGAGATAACCCAAAAATGTTTTTGTTCTTAAGGAATTAGAAAGAAATTGTGAATGATTTTTATGTTTTTTTCATAGTTAGATTTTATTTGAAATATCCTAAGATAGTTTTCATTATCTTTAAAAATCTTTATTTACTAGAAATATAGTGTTCATTTTATTTTTTCAGAGATAATTGTTTCTCTCAGTGAATCGCTAATTGTTGTGACCTGCAACAACCCCCCTTTTATTTAATATTAGTAATAATACTAAATAAATGGGGACCCTTAGTTAAAAAATCCAAAAAAATCCATTAGGATTTGTTTTCCTTTTAAAATAAAACTTTATATCATAAACTTAGGGAAATTCCTTAGAAAAACCTTAAGAAACACTTAAGTTTATGATAGATTTCAAATAAAATGTTTCTTTAAGTGAAATAGCGCATCCATCGCAAGTAGTAGATATCTTTTGTAAAACTGAAATTGCGATTTTGCGATATTGCGATAACGCGATCCCAAAAAGCCTATACCGGTCGCAAATCGCAGATCGCAGAAATATGTTAAATGAATACTTTTTTATTTGTGATATTTGCGATGTGCGCTTTTGCGCTATTTGCAATTTGCGCTCTTGCGCTATTTGCAATTTTGCGCTTTTGCGCTATTTGCAAAATTGCGATGGTTACGTTTTGCGATATTGCGATATTGCGCAGCAAATCGCAGATTGCAATGTCGCAGATTCATAAAAGCGCGTTGTTCAAAGAAAATGTTTTCATATATCAATATCTGTTATGCGCTTTAATGATTGGATTAAATGAATGGATTGTCAATTAATGGTAAATGAGATTTTGTTTTGATCGAAAGTCGTTTCACGTTAAAATAATATATTTCATCCGCCTTTGCATTTAAAACTATCTCATCACCTTTCTCATGCCATTACTCTCATTTAACTCGTAAAATGCAGGCACGAAGGAGAAAACGACTATACAAAGCGTTCATAAAACATTATGGGTAAGAAAGAGAAGAGTTCAAATTCTGAAAAACAGAGAAATGGCTTCACTGTATACAGACACTGCTTGCAATAAGGATGCCGGCATAACCACCTGGGAAGGAATGTATAATTTGCTTGAAGAAGAAAATCCTGTGGTGATACAAGTTGCGGCTACAGCAGGCTCAAGCAACTCATCTGAGGCAACCCTTAAAGAACTGGCTTGTTCATTTCTGCATAGGATAGCGGCAAGGCCAAGAATTCTTCCGTATACAGACATGGTGAAATGGGTGCTGGACAGCACCGATATTTCAGACAGGCAATTTAGAACTCCAACTCAAGAGCTAATCGGGTCGTTCACTACAGAAGATTTGAGGCTGATGTATCAGTTGCCGGAACCTCAGGCAACTTATAATAAGCAATTTATGGAAGATTTTGCCAGAGAAAATGCAAATTTGACGGAATGCACACAGGAGTGGACCAAAAGAGATGAACCGTTGAATAAAAACAAACACGGTATGTACAGTACTGGTTCACTTACCTCTCCATATTGTTTTGTTGCTGCCATGTTATGCAGGCTTTTTGGAAAGCCTGACATAAATATGATCTTGCCTGAATGGCTCCCTTTGTTAAATGCTGTCGTTAATTCTACAATTGTAGACTGGGCCAAAATCTTGTCTGATAATTTGACCACTGCTATTTTCCATTATCGGTCTAAACGAAGTGTTTCCCAGCGGATTTATCCGCCTTTTTATTTATCTGCCTATGTCATGGATGCTATCTGTTTTGTCTCTAAATTCCCTTTGATGGGTTGGCAATGGACAATCCACGATCCTTTGCCTATTCATGTGTATCATAAGGAACTGTGGGAGTCTAAGTTTGTCCCCCATTTTTACAAAATTTTCCATGGTATAATGTTGCCATTGTACAGAACATTGCATAATAAGGATGCCCCAAGGTTATCCCCAGAAACAGAGGTCGACATTCTCCCCGTCGCGAGATGGTTTGGAGAAGAGTTTTTCACTTATGTTAGGGTTTTTGGAATTTCTGCTTCCCCCCATGTTTTACCCCTATATATTCCGGATAGACTTGTTGCTCGAGAGATTGCTTATCAAACTTGTGGTTAGGGAGGGTTGACAAAGGAATTAAAAGGGAAGAAGAAAGGCATTTGGCCACAATTTCCCATAAACTGTGGAACATTTTCACTGTTTGATGTTGGTCACGCATTCAAAGAGGTAAGCAACATTACATGCTTACAACTGTTCAAATTTTCGAGAAGGTTATTTGACCCAAATAATATTGTTAAGAATTTTACCAATGCAATCAGAGTAAGGGAATTTTCCGGGGAACAGGATCTTTTTGATGATATGTTCCAAACAAAAAGTTCATTTAAAGAAGTTTTGAATTCAGCTCAAATGCAGTTATCTCCATAGGAATTCCAGGAATTTAAACTTTACAGAGAGAGAAGGCTAACTGTTATTCCTTTGGAAAATCTACGCTTGGAACCCGCAAGGGAACAAACTCCTAGCGTTAGTCTTAACGACAGTTCGAGTACAGATAAATCTAAGTCAAAATCTGAAAGAGAGACTTCTGAACGTTCCAATAAGTCTAATGAAAAGGAAGATAAAATTGAAGAATCAGTGAAAGATTCTGCTCAATCGAAAGAACTTCCTCAACAGCAAATTTTGACTTCTCAGCAGATAAATCCTCCTCCTACCAATGTACAACAACAGTCAGTCACCATTGAATTAGACAAAGAATGGGAAAGCTTTAATCAATTGATTAATATAGAAGGACGGAATGTACAGACCCCTGTCCAAACAACCAAAGTTTTGAGCACAGGAATAAGTAGCACAGTCACAGTGACTGAGCACATACCTATCACACCCTCCTCTGAAATTGTACTTAATGTAGAGGACATTCCTCCTCTAAATGTATTCTACAGCCCAAAATACAAAGCAGTAGTGAAGAAACAAAGAAAAAAGAGAAAGTTAGAAGGTGCAATTGCTACTGAAGCAGAACAACTAGATGTCTTGTGGAAGGATCCTGCCACAGAGCCTACTGATAATCTTGCTAAGTTATCTCAAATGACAGGGGCTTATGCTTCTACCACTATTGACAAGGCATTTGAGATACAACTCTTATTAAATGAAAAAGAAGAACAGATAAAAGTTCTGCAACAGCAATTGCAACAGATACAAGCCAATAATGAAGCACAGATGAAACTTGAAAAGTTACAACAACAACTTCAAGAAATGCAAATTGAACATCAAAAAAGTCTTGTTGATAAAGAGAAACAAATACAGATTATCCAAGATCAGCACAAAGATGATCCTAAGCTTCCAGAGTTTATTTCAGAAACTATCTCTTTAAACAATCAACTACTGCAACAAGAAGAAGTATTATGCCAAAAAATCTTGCAATGGAATTCCTTTTTCCAAGAGAGTGATAAGATCACTAATCATGTCGTAGATTTATGAAATGATTATGATTTAATTAATGAAAATATTACTGATTATTTGGTATGGCAAAAAACAGAGGAAGGAAGAAAAGCTGGTGCACCAATTATTAATGAAAACCATAAAGAAATACTTTTCAATAACTGGGATGCACAAATCAGAAGGGCAGAGAAAGCAGCAGAGGAGGCAGCTACAGCAGCTAACAGTCTTACCGATTGTGTAAATGATAATTTGCACAAAGCTAATTTGATTTCAGAAACTGTTCCAGGATATCTCCCACGGGCACATCAACTGCAAACAGAATGGAGGCAAAAGGCAGAAGAAAGAGAAAAATCAATCCAAGGGTTGACAAGATTAAACTGGGACTCTTACTGGACATACTTAGTGAAACCACACAGTCAGCACAGTGCGCTTAATTGTATCATCAATTCTACTGAGAACATTGCGCTTACACTTGTCGATTCTGTCTTTTCAGGACAGTTGAATTCTGAAGTCGGTCAACCACATCTTCTCAAAACAATGCTAGATGCCTGCAAGTTTAAAGATCAAGTTCATAAGTAGTTAGTTAATAGTCTTTATTTTTAGATTTAGTTTTAGTTTTACTGTATTTTTTCCTAGGAAAAGGACGGTCATTTAAACCGAATCCTTAATTTTTGTAATAGACTATTTTTAGATTTAGGTAAGTAGTATTTAAACCCTTCTCATGCATTTAGAGAAGGGTCCTGGATTATTATATTTTTGACTTGGAGATTACATTTCTGTACTCCACTGACTTTTATATTTTATAAAGGATCACATCTGGTGATTTTATGCGGAATTATCTTTAAAGTGTTGCATTTCTGTACCTTGGATTTGATTTTGCATCAGAATTACTGGATTAGAGTATCATATTTCATTTGAAAGCTTTCAAGATGAATAAAGTATTTCTATCTGTTCACTGTTGATTTCTTTTGTCTTATGATATTCGCTTTAAAATTTACTATCATTTACAGATATTTGTTTTCATAACGTTTCTTTATATATATCATTTTTTAGTATAATTGAAATGTTATCTTTCATAAGTATATGTAGATGATATATTATGATGAATGCAATATGCTAATACAACTCTGTTTAATTTCTTAAACAGAGTTATCTCTATTTGTTTCTGCACATTTCGATTTAAATGATAATACATTTTTATGGTTATTGTTAAATTGGAATAATTTTAAGTTGTATTCACATATGGTTGCCCAGGTTAGTTTTAGAATTTCTTTATCAGCATTTAGTTTAAATTAGATAGTTTTATTTCAGTCAATTTAGTCCCATTTTCACTCATCCAAATCAACCCATCACCAACCCATTAGTTATAAGGAAATTGGTCCTTTAAATCCAGTCAGAGCCACCATACCAAACGGAAAAGGAATTGTCCTAAGGTCCCGACCGGGTGGTTTTCCCCAATGTTTGAAGCAGAGATTTTCTAGGCTTCAACAAGAAGCTAGCACAGATATTCTACTAGTGGCTAGATGGTTTGCGGAGGAAAATTTTACTTATATCATATTTTTTGGGAGTTTTTCTTACCCCCATGTTTTGCCTTACTATGTTCCTCATAAGATTTTAGCCAGAGAAATTTCTTATCAAACTCTTGTAAGCGGTGTGACCAAATAACTCAGAGATTCCAAAAAATCCATTTGGCCTACTTTCCCAGTACAGTGTGGCACTTTTTCCCTTTTTGACATTGTTCATGCAGCTAAAGAAATTTCAAATATCACTTCATTGAATCTGGCTTTAATGCCAAAGAGACCATATGATCCTAATGTTGTGGTTCATAATTTTACTACTAATATTAAACTCAAACCTTTCCTGAATGAGAAGGACATATTTGATGATTTATTTGAAGGTCTAGAGAAGTTTACATATGTGTTGAAAATTGCATCTAATAAGCTCAGTGAAGCAAACTTTAAAGTTTTCCAAGCATATAGAAGCAGGAGATTAGAAACAATCTCATTGGAATTGTTATTTATTGAAGATGTAAAAAGGCAAAATCCTAGCATTAGCCTAGATTATGAGGCTAAGGACATGTCAGAAGATGAATCTAAAGAAAAATCAAATCAAGAGTCAGAACAATCACAACACCACTCTTAGAGTTTAGATCACTCTGACAATGAATCTGAAAGAAGAAATGAAAGTCCTAAGAAAATAATTGAAAAAGTAATTAAAGGAATTGAGATGCAAACTGAAGAAGAAACTTGTGGAGTTGAATCATCTTCTAAAGATGTTCAGCATATTCAAAATACACCTAAGCAGACAGTGAAACCTCAAGCAAAGGATTTAAAGACAAAATGGGAAAAGTTTTCTAAAGCACTAGAAACACCACCACCACCAAAACCTAATGTTGAAGAATCAAAAAGTTTCCAAACACCTAATCAAACCTAGAATATAGTGGAAATTGCAATGCCACTACAGTAAATACCAGAAGATCAAGATCAAGAGATTATCCTGGCCTACCCAACATAGGAAATCATTTTGATAATTAAGGAAAAACCTCCATTAGATGTTTTCTATAGCCTAGGTCACAAAGTTTTAGTCAAGAGAAGAAATAGAAGAAGAATTGATGAATCAGTGACTACCCTTGACAATGAATCAGTGGAGGTTGTATGGAAGGACTCTTTTGCCAATCCTACTGAAAATATCACTAAACTATCACGGTTTGCTGGTGCATATGCAACTGCTACAATTGACAAAGCAGAAGAAGTGAAACTTCTTCTCAAACAAAAGGAAGACAAAGTTCAAGAGTTGGAAAGACTACAAGAACAGGAATATATCAATGCCTGTAAGCAAATGGAGATGAAAATGTCACAATTCCAAAAGGAATTTGAAAGATTAAAGTTTCAGCACCAAGTACAGATTTCAGAAAAGGAAACACGGATAGAAGCAGCAATGGATAAACTGAAAATTTAGCCTCAAACAGAAGAATTTATTAAAGAGGCACTCAAATGGAATGCAAAATTGAAGCACCAGTAGGAGGATTTTTGCCATCAAATCTCAGTTACCAGTTCATATTGTGATACAAGCAATATTTTGATCCAACAAGTGGCTAACAGGAGGCTGGAATATGAAAAGGTCCAAAAGAAAATTTTTGAGTTCATCTAATGGAAAGAGTCTGATACAGGAAAGAAAGTTGATCTCCCCAAAATTCATAAATTTCACAAATATATTGTATTCAAATATTGGGCAATGCAATTAAGACAGGCAGAGAAGGCAACATCAAAGGCAGAAAATCTGACAAATGAAATCATCGAATCTGTTAATGGACAGCTTCTAAATGTTGAACTTATCGTAGAACAGGGAAAATTTTAAGAACACCCCTAAATTTATATGTATAATAAATGGGCGAATCCCCATGATACATAGGAAAAATGGAAGGTGATTTTATTAATAATATAATATGTATATATAATTTTTTTGGCGAATCTCTCACGATATTATATTATCTTGTAAAATCATGGCGAATCAACAGTACAAATGACGAATCACTAGTACAAAATGGTGAATCGTTGTCTAGTGGAGTTCGGGGTGTTGGTTCCAATGAAGATATGGTAGTTGAACCAGGAGTTGAAGGAAGCGAACCACCGAGACCAAGCATGGCACATTGTGATTCATGAGGGAAGTAGTTCTTGTGCAGTTTGGAAAACGTGTTCTTCTAGTTCTGCTAAGTGTAGTGTTGTTGCTCATGCTACTACTAGCACTGATATTGAGGTTGAAAAGGAGTTTGAGGAGTCCTCGGACTCTAAGCCAAATGATGTATATGTAGCTCCTGGTGATGATCCCATGTGTAGCAGTGGTGATGAGTTTGATTAGTGATCATGAAGGCAACATAATATTCAAATTTAAACAGACCCATAACAAAAAATCCATGAAGAGAAAACTCTAGAAAAAATATTGTCGTGCAAATCTAGATTCTATAGAATTATTAGAAATCCCTACCAAACTGAAAATAGATCCAAGAGATGAAGAATGTCGTAAAAAAATGGGGACTGATATGTTTTATGGGAAGGAAAACTATTCATGTTCAAATTCTTTCAGATGCAAAGACTTGAGAGTTTTCACTGAAGGAAATCTTTCTGAGCTTAGGGATTTCTCATAACCTTTTTTAGAGAGATCACCGCAATGTATGAATTTATATTATAATTTTATAGGTTATATGCATTGTATATTTGGATGTTAGAAGTGGAAGAAAACACTTCAAATATTAGCAAAATATA
Source organism: Pinus albicaulis (assembly GCA_034641835.2). Classification (NCBI taxonomy): domain Eukaryota; kingdom Viridiplantae; phylum Streptophyta; class Pinopsida; order Pinales; family Pinaceae; genus Pinus; species Pinus albicaulis. Next base: position 1,243,858,835 of record CM076582.1, read on the forward strand.
TCACTACAAATTTTTGCATTGTACAAAGGTTTTATCTAATATGCATGCAACATAGGCTTCCTTATATGACTTCAACAATAGTATCACTTGAAACAATATATTTTCTGGTATTTTGAATAAAGAATCTTTGATGTTGTAAATTCATCTAGTCAGGGCACAATTTGACTTGTCAGATTTTCCACCCACAATAGACTCAAATGGAAGAGCCTTAGAATAACTCCCATCAACCCACACAACAGGATGATCACCTCCCTACTTTGTAGAGCTCACACACAGAAGAAATAAGTTACAACCAGAGAGCAGCACCACCTCAGTATGCAGATTCATGAGATCTCGAGGAGAGCTCTTACCTCCACCCATGAGACCCTTGCAATAGTATCTCTATCCATGCCCTTTTTACAATCACATAAGACACCCTCCTTCCCACTGATCCAGGTCTATGCAAAGAGCATCCTATATGCACAAGATCAGACATTCCAATTTATCCAAATTTCTCCATCAGGGGATTATTCACTTTAGCTTCAGATGGTAGGAGATGAGTGATTTTGAAACCTGGAAGATGTCTGAAACAATAGAGTGTGAACTAGTAAAGCTAAAAACCTAGATAGTATGAACTGAAGAAAGCCAAATTGTGTATTATAATAACCTCTCCATCTAAAGGTTTTAATAGGATTATTGTTGGATGCATCAATCCAGACACTGAACAAAAATGCAGTTTGAAAACTGTCCTGACTTCCAACCTTAATCATTGACTCAATTAGTCTTGTTTATCTTTGTAAATATCTGAAATTTCTATGCTAGCTTTTATTAAATTTCACATCAGTAATAGGCAATGTAAAAAAGGCAATGCCTATGCTAATCTGTAAGTCAAGAATAAGAGAGAATCTAATGAAGAGAACATTGAGATCAACTATAATATGTATCACCAAACACATGTTTCTTTTAGGAGACGTGTGCATGTTTAGATACTTTTTTCATAAATTAAGGAAAATTCAACCTCATATAAATTGTCCTGAGTCTTGAACATTGGTTGGTCTACATTCAACATTAGGCCAATAGGACGAGACCTGAAAAATTCTCCCAGAACAAACTTTTCAGTTTTGCTACTTGCCCCATTTACTAGACAGGACCCTTAAAGAGGCTAGAAATCTTGTTGATCTGTATCAATCTTAAAATTTCCTCACCAAGATATTATTGCCATAGGTTTTAAACTGGTTAAAATTCTCACCAGTCATTACATATTCTAGAGAAGCATAACCATATGTTCCCATAACTCGAGTTGAAACATGGGTGGTCGCCCTCAGGCCCATCTTTTGCTAGTCCAAAATCAGACAACTTGGCATTGTATTCATGCACCAAGTACATATCTCTCCATAAAGACTTAAGAGAATCCAAAGTGTAACACTGAGCCATCTCATAATTTTGAAGTTGTAGGTACAAACCGAATCCATCAAAATATTGCATGTTTTAAAATCCCGATAAATCACTGGTCTTTCAGCCCCTCCATGAAGAAGTGCCAAACCTTTTGTTGCACCCAATGCAATTTTCATCCTGATAAACCAAGGGAGTGACAGGGACCCTTCTGCATGCATAAGGGAAGTACCATTGGACATCGAAGATCTAAATATATTTTTCAAAATAAAATTTTTACAAATTGGGATTAAGACTCTTTAGAAGGACAAAGAATAATTATGTAGCTACTCATTGCCAAAAAATGTGAAAGCCCCACGACATTGATGCTCAAAAATGAGATTTAACCAAGGGAGGCACATATTTCCTTATGTCCAACAGAAGTTGACAAATCCAGATTGAGGATCCCAAAAGTTCATGAAAGATAAACAAATAATAAAGTATTCAATAAAGCAACATAGAGTTTGTTTTGGGTAACATCATCAGCATATAGTATGCTCATCAACCAAGATGACTTAAAAATTCCATATCAGCCAGTGAATTTTTCTGCACAGAAATATTCTAAGAAGACATTTCAAGAAATCCTCACCAAAAATGGATTTTTGTTCAGAAATATACCCCACCATATAATCACAGAACAGAAACAAACATTAAAAGGTTGGCAGGTCATATATATGAATATCAAATCCTACAGGAAATCTATGTATGTCCGAGAAATGCCTCCATTTTATATGTCTACTTATATCACATATTCCCTTTGCTTTTCCACTCCCTTTTCCCAACTAGTTTTACACTAGACCAAATAAACTCCTAAACCTATCCATATTTACTACTCAATACTATGGGAAGATATAGGAGATAATTTTTATCAAATTTTCCAATTTGTAATAATCCAATTATTTCATATTTTTTTTAATTCCTTACCCCCAAGGTTCTCTCAACAAGAAAAACAAAGTATTGAATAGACTAATTATTGGTACGTAGAGGAGACATTTTCCTACATCAAAATTTATGGGTGTTAGGCCCCTCCTCATGCCCTTAACTTGTATGCAACATACAATATGGTTTATAAGGAGATGGCTTGTCAAACAACCAAAAAGGGAATCACTAGAAAAATATCAAAAACATCCAAGAAATTTTGGTCATCTTCCCCCTTATAGGTTGGCCCATATTGTATTGCTAACATGGCTCATGGTGGAAAGGAAGATGCAATGCTCTCTTTGCTTAAGTTGTATTGGATGGAATTTAAAGGTCACAACCCCTTAAAGATTGTATTTGAGCATTATGTATCATACTCTTTTTTAGAAAATATATAGATAAGAATCCCCTTTTGATGACATATTCAAAAGGGAAAACGCACATTCAGAATTTCAATAGAGGATTTAATATCTCCCACAGGATTTCTCAACCAAGTTCTTAAATTTTCAAATAAATAGAAGATGTCTTCCAAGAACCAAGTAGCTTGCAAAATCAAAGCATGGAACATATTCTACCCGAAGCTGACAATTCATCTACTATTCTAGTTACCCAACAAAGCCTCTAAATAGAAAAATATTTGTACAACTGCATAATGGGTATCTTCCAAATCTGTAAAGGATTTCCCAATCATTGCTATCAAATTATAGTCATTTTCAGAGGAAGTGCTCAAGAAGGAAATTTCTAACAAAACAATTATTTTGGTGACAAATAATATTATAGGAGGAATGGTCCGCATTTAAATGATATAGGCCCAGTACATGAAGAGAAAGAAGAACTAAACTTCAACAAAAAAAAACCATTACAATCCACTTCCCCAATCTCGTAACCTGTATGTTGGAACACTTCAAAGATTATGCCTCAGTATAATTAAAAATTCTATTCTTGATAATTATAGGTAAAACTTCTCATGCTTCTCAAGATCCCGCCTTTTTTTCTTCTCTATCTTCAATTGATTGAGAAGAGGTACCTCCTATAGACTTATTATTCAATATGAAGAAAAGAACCATTATCAAGGGAAAGCTAAGGAAAAGAAATTAAGATCAGCTAGAATATCTCCCTACCCTAGGGCCTATAGACCATCATCCTGGATGGTTCTAAGAACAATTATGAACAGTTGGCTAGAGAACTAGTTGGTACAATGGGTGCTTTTACCCCAACTAACTTCTATTTTGTTAACAATTTCATGTAAACACTTAAAAAAAAAGTGAACAAATTGTTCACTTAGAGCAACAATTGAACCTAAAGAAGAATCTATTGCAAGAATAGACAAGGCTCAAGGCCTTTGAAGACCATCAACACCAACAGAAACAACAATTAAAGAATCAAATAAGTAAAATGCAACAAGATTAATTTGGATAAAATAAATGATGCTCTGATTACTGAGCTTCAGATGCAAATCAATAGATTGAGTAGCAGTTTGATAGACATCAAATTTTTTAAAGAGAAACTTTGTCAAGCTAATGATCAAATTTTGAAGGCTCAAATTAAGATTTATGAATAGTTAAGATTGCTACAGAGCCAACAGGAAATAATTGAAGCTCCTGGAAACAATCACTGAAAAAATATCTCAAAGAAGAAATGCAAAGGAAAATATATTGCATATAGCCTTCTAGAAGTCAACATCTAAGATTTCAATTTCATAGATCCTGAAGGCATCATAAATCGAGATAACAAGGAGCAAAATCACCCTAAAAAAGTGGAAGATAAATTTATAATAGCCAAAGGATGTGATCACATAAATTGAAAAATCATGCTTACAATTGGTTGAGTCATCACTTTATATCATTAAGGAGGTATATATTCCAAATCCTCCAATTTATATAGGTTCAAAAAGGAAACGCACCTGTGTCATTGATGTATTTACTCATATAAGGAACTTTTTCAAAATTATATAGAGTTTGGAAAAAATTGATATGGAAGCTATTTGTAACTTTCTAGTTAGACCATGAAGCAACCACCTCATGGTACAAGAAACAATGTCAAGAATAGCCCAAAATTTTCTGCCCTAGAAGATAGGGTCCACCTGGGCCAAATTAGCATACATTATGGCCATCTAGACTTGATCACCTGAATCCTCGGTATACATAGTCAGTGGAAAGTCTATTTCGAAACCTCCAATACGAATCCCTCCAATATATGACCTACCAACCTTTCAGCAATTATATTTTATTATCTTAACTTGTATGCAACATACAATATGGTTTATAAGGAGGTGGATTCTTAAACAACCAAAAAGGGAATCGCTAGAAAATTATCAAAAACATCCAAGAAATTTTGGTCATCTTTCCCCTTATAGGTTGGCCCATATTGTATTGCTAACATGGTTCACAGTGGAAAGGAAGATGCAATGCTCTCTCTCCTTAACTTGTATTGGATGGAATTTAAAGCTCGCAACCCCTTAAATATTGTATCTGAGCATTATGTATCATACTCTTTTTTAGAAAATACATAGATGAAGAATCCCCTTTTGATGACATATTCAAAAGGGAAAACGCATATTCAGAATTTCAATAGAGGATTGAATATCTCCCACAGGATTTCTCAACCAAGTTCTTAAATTTTAAAATAAATAGAAGATGTCTTCCAAGAACTAAGCAGCTTTCAAAATCAAAGCATGGAACATATTCTACCCGAAGCTGACAATTCATCTACTAGTCTAGTTACCCAACCAAGCCTCTAAATAAACAAATGTTTGTAAAACTTCATAATGGGTATCTTACAAACATGTAAAGGATTTCCCAATCATTGCTATCAAATTATAGTCATTTTCAGAGGAAGTGCTCAAGAAGGAAATTTCTAACAAAACAATTATTTTGGGTGAGAAAATAATATTATAGGAGGAATGGTCACAATTTAAAATTTATAGGCCCAAGTACAGGAAGAGAAAGGAAAAGAAACTAAACTTCAACAAAAAAAAACATTACAAACCACTTCCCCTGTCATCAAAACACCAACATTTTTAGAAACTTCAAAGATTATGCCCTCAAGAGTCTAATAAAAAATTCTATTGCAATAATTCTAGGTAAAACTTCTCAAGATCCCGCCTTTGTTTCTTCTCTATCTTAAATTGATTGAGAAGAGATACCTCCTATAGACTTATTCTTCAATCTGAAGAAAAGAACCATTATCAATGGAAAGCTAAGGAAAACAAATTAAGATCAGCTAGAATATCTCCCTACCCTAGGGCCTGTAGACGGCCATCATCTTGGATGGTTCTAAGCACAATTATGAATAGTTGGCCAGAGAACTAGTTGGTGCAATGGGTGCTTTTACCCCAACTAACTTCTAGTTTGTTAACAATTTCATGTAAACACTTAAACAAAAAAGTGAAAAAATTGTTCACTTAGAGCAACAATTGAACCTAAAGGAGAATCTATTGCAAGAATAGACAAGGCTTAAGGCCTTTGAAGACCATCAACACCAATAGAAACAATAATTAAAGAATCAAATAAATAAAATGCAACAAGATTAATTTTGGATGAAAGAAATGATGCTCTGGTCACTGAGCTTCAGATGCAAATCAATAGCTTGAGTAGCAGTCTGATAGACATCAAATTTTTTAAAGAGAAATTTCGTCAAGCTAATGATCAAATTTTGAAGGCTCAAATTAAGATTTGTGAATAGTTAAGATTGCTACAGAGCCAACAGGAAATGATTGAAGCTCCTGGAAACAATCACTAAAAAAATATCTCAAAGAAGAAATGCAAAGGAAAATATATTACATATAGCCTTCTAGAAGTCAACATATAAGATTTCAATTTCATAGATCTTGAAGGCATCAGAAATCGAGATATCAAGGATCAAAATCACCCTAAAAAAGTGGAAGACAAATTTATAACAGTCACAGGATGTGATCACATAAATTGAATAATCATGTTTACAATTGGTTGAGTCATCACTTTATATCATTAAGGAGGTATATATTCCCAATCCTATGTTGAACCTTTAATTAAACTGAGAGGGGGTGGGTGAATCAGTTTAATGCATTCCTGATCTTTTAAAACTTTTCATTAAGCTATTTACACCTTCATTTCATATCCAATTTAATGTGCAAGTAATCTTAGAATGCAAGCAGCAAGTATTAGTTTAATATAGCAGTAAACTTAATATGAGAGTTGCAGGTATTAAGCAGATGATACATATCAGATTCAATACATAACTATCATGAACAGAGACACCAGATATAAGTGGAAACCCATAATGGGAGAAAACCACATCTTATTATTGTTGTGATGCAAAGGCAAGCTCCTACTCCCTCTCACCACTGTTTTTCTGCAGGCACCAACCTACAGGAGGCTCCAACCTCAATTCTGCAAGCTACAACTTGCAAGGAAGCATCAACTCCCTTCAGTTTTCTGTAGGCACCAACCTACAGGAGGCTTCAACCTTTGTCAGCTACAACTGACAGCTATTAAGCTAAATGTTTGCTGATTTACTCTAGATATCAGCTCTGTTCTGTATCAGCTCTTCTTCTCTTAATCTTCTCTGCTTTATTCTTCTATATTCTGCATTCTCTATATCTGCTCTCTCTCCCTTTTTTTTTTTTTTTGAGCTTATCAAATTGATCTGATATAGGAATTCTCACAAGACTGTTTGTATTCCTCTAGGAATTTGAAATGAATGGTCATACCTCTTGGTCTTCTGCTTTCTCATTTCTTTTTCCAACTCAATTTAAAATCATAATAATATGTACAATATTTCATGCTACAGTGGAATTTTTGTCTTTTCTTTAGGATACTTGCCTTTGCATCACAAACAATAAAAAATTAATTACAACATTTACTTTCACATTTTAATTACATATTTCAATTTCACTCAGCTCCTTTTCCGAATTTTGGCTTACTGGATTTTGTCTTTTTCTACTGCTGTTAAGAAACTGTTCTGCATCATCTTTGTTTACTGTCATCTGTACATTTCACCTGTTCACTGCTCTTCTGAATCCCTGTATTTTTCTTGTTCATTCCAGTTATATAACAGCTGTATGTACAACTGTCTTTTAGTCAAACTTAAATATAACTCTGCGTTTTTATAAACCCTTTTTAATCACACGGATATATCAGTGCTCCCAATCTTTACCATATGCCATCAACTGTATAATCTTTGGTTTCATTTTACAGGAAACGCTTTGCCTTATTAACAAAACAAATATCTACTCTCACTTTTTAATTGCATTCAAAGTTTCGTGTCCAACCATTTTCTCATCCGGCAATCTCTTATATGTACATATGCGCTAACTGTTGGAATGTAATTTCATCTGCCAGATCAGTTGCAGGCGGCAGCATGGATAACCAGCGCGGAGTTAAAATGGGAGCACGTCGACAGAGATCAACGGATTATGGGAGGTCGAACCGCTCGACGGTTAACGGGAAGGCACCCCCCCGTAGTTGACTGGCCGATCGCGGTTGACCAAGCGATCAACGGTTGTGGTGAACTACGGGGCCTCACCCCAGCTGCTGCGTACGGACAAAGTGGAGCCCCCGTAACCACCACTTTGTGGTGGCTCCACCTATATAACATGGACCTTTGGTGATTAGAACTATATTAATAGACCCTCGGTATATTTAATCATATATGCATATTCCATTATATGCACACCATAGTATCTCAACACATATAATATATGAAATTCGTCGATATGAATAACCCGACATCCGCATATTTAAATTATATTATAATTAATCAAATGTCAAGACTATGGTAATATATAATATAATTACGAGTTCAACTTTATTGTCGAACATGATCACCAAGGTTTCCGCCTTATATTAATACCCAGAGTCCATTGCACGTATATCTGACTTTTATATTACCTCCGGACCTTATATTAAATTAATAACCCAACTTCATTACGTATATTTCCGCTGGGCCCACAATGCCATCAACCGCCAATCGAATGCACACAACATACATGACTTATCGTCCACGCACCTTTATTAAACCTCGTGCAAGTCCTGCGATCGCCCACCGTTGGATAGCCTCTGCCCAGATCAACGGATCTTATTCATTTCATTGGGCATCTTCCGCCGATCGTTAACGCGCGAAATTTCATTTTAATCAAAACCGCTTATGCCACGTGTCGATTCCTGTATGGAATCACTGCCCATTCCTCCAATACCACTTTTCGACGGATGGTGGTGCGGAAAAAACCATGGTTTCACTCCAACCCACCGTTAATGTTCACAAGTCTCGGTTCCGCTGCTCTCCTCCGCTCCAGGTTCCGCTCAGGGTTTTAATTTAATAGTTCAATACACCGATTTAACGCTAATTCCTTCGCATTTCAATTATATATATATAATTTTTTGTTTCGACTATGATTCCGCTTCCAACGCAGAGTTCCGCTCCTTTGACTTTGGTTTCGCCTCTGACTATGGTTCCGCTCCTATTCACACTGGTTCTTCGGTGTATGCATATATATAAACCATATATATATAACGCACTGATTCGAACGCCCGGAATGTTATGTGTAACGCCCAGAATGTATGAAAGATACTTGAAATTTATCTATATATGTACATATTTTTGAAATAACAACGGTTTCTCTGCAATGACATCTGTGGCTCTGCCTCTGTCGCTTCTGTCACTCTGCCTCTGCCTCTACTGCTATGATAACATCTCTGTCTCCGTATTTTCTTCCTCTGTCTCTGCCTTTCTCTTCATTTCCTCTTTGCTCCATTGTCTATCTTAGTCTCTTTGTAATTGTTCCTGTTTCTGCATCTGCTACCTCCTTTGCCATCAATGACAACATTTGCAACAGTCTCCCCCTTTGGCATTGATGGCAATACTTTTTCTCTGTTTGCCTACACTTTCTGCTGTTGTTTGCTCATCCTCCCCCTTTGACATCAATGGCAAAGGACTGCTTTTTGCATTTCCTATCTCTGAGTTATGTTTAGGCCCTCTTCTGCATGCTGCTCCATAGTGATGTAAAAGAATTGTTGAGAGAACACTTTGAATTTGAATATACACTGTAAATTGATATAGTTCTAGGATAATAGCTTGGTGTTCTTTTGCTTTAATCCTTTTATCCTGAGGACCTGATTCATGCTTTCCTTACTGGCTATTCTCCTCCTGGAATGATATTTTCATTTTTTTCTCCCCCTGAAATTGTGCTTTCTCTTTATATCAGAGAGTCGCATCTGCAGATACTACCCCTAGTTTATCTCTAAAGTATTCGAATGGTTCTCTTGCAAGAGGTTTGGTAAATATATCAGCTGTCTGTTCTTTCGTTGGTACATATTCTAGCTTTACTATCTTCTGAGCCACTTGTTCTCGGAGGAAATGATACTTGATTGGAATATGTTTAGTTTTTGAGTGAAGTACAGGATTTTTAGATATACTTATAGCACTTTTATTATCACATTTGATTGAGATAGGTTCATCAATGCTTACCTTCATGTCTTGAAGAGTTTGCTTCATCCACATGACTTGTGTACAACATGTTGTTGCTGCTATATATTCTGCTTCAGCTATAGACAGAGAGATGGATGTTTGTTTCTTGCTTAACCATGCCACCAGACTTTCTCCTAGATAGAATGCACCTCCACTTGTACTCTTCCTGTCATCCACACAGCTGGCCCAATCTGCATCTGTGTATGCTGATAAAGTGAAGTTTTTGCTTTTAGGATACCAAAGTCCATACTGTATTGTTCCTTGTAGATATCTGAATATTCTTTTGACTGCCAGAAGATGGTTTTGTTTAGGTGTTGCTTGATATCTAGCCACTAGTCCTATTGCTAGCATGATGTCTGGTCTTGATGCAGTCAGATACAATAGACTTCCAATCATGGATCTGTAAAGTCTTTGATCTATATCAGAAGACCCATCATCAGCACACAGCTTGCAACCCGTGATCATGGGGGTAGTCACAGGTTTGCAGTCCTCCATTTTGAATCTTTTCAACATTTCTTTTAAGTATTTTTCTTGAGAAATGAATGTGCCTGTGTTATTTTGTTGAATTTGCAGTCCCAAGTAGAAACTGAGTTCTCCAATCATAGACATTTCAAACTCTGTTTTCATCTCATCAGCAAACCCTTTTGCTAGTTCATCTTTTTTGCTTCCAAACATAATGTCATCAACATACACTACAACAATCAGTTCATTCTCATGGGCTTTTATGTATAGATTGCTGTCTACTCCACCTCTCTTAAAACCCTGTTTTTGAAAATGTTTGTCCAGTCTTGAGTACTAAGCACGAGGAGCCTGTTTCAGTCCATATAGGGCCTTCTTCAGTCTGCATACATAGTCTTCTTTGTCTGTCAATGAGAAGCCTTCTGGTTGTTCCATGTATACTTCTTCTTCTAGATCTCCATTAAGAAAAGTAGACTTTACATCCATTTGATATACCTTGAAGTCTTGGTAGCATGCAAATGCCAGAAACATTCTGATAGCTTCCATTCTGGCTACAGGAGCAAATGTTTCATCGTAATCCAGTCCTTCAATTTGTGAATATCCTTTGCAGACAAGTCTGGCTTTATTCCTGATTACCTGTCCTTCCTCATTCATTTTATTTTTGAATACCCATTTTGAGCTTATGACATTTTTCTCAGCAGGTCTAGGAACTAGTTCCCAGGTATTGTTCTTTTCAATTTGTTCTAATTCTTCATTCATTGCTTTTACCCAAGATTTGTCCTTGCTGGCTTCTTCAAATTTCTTTGGCTCTATTTGTGACAGCATGGCTATGTATACCTCCTCAGTTTGTTCTGTTAGCTGCCTTCTTGTCTGGACCCCTGATTCCTTGTCTCCTATGATCTGATCTTCAGGATGATTCTTCTGAGTGTATCTTGAGGGGGTTTTCGAGCTCAGCTCTGCATCTTTTGTTGTCTTGCTTGTTTCATCATCATTCTGGTCTTCCTCTTCATGGTTGTCTGATGGACTGCAACAGTCTATATTTCTTGTATTGTTTGGAAGTTCTTCATCAAATCTCACATCAATACATTCAATTATTTTCCGAAGAGTCTTGTTGTAGCACCTGTACCCTTTACTTTTGGAAGCATATCCTAGAAAAATCCCTTCATCTGCTCTTGCATCAAATTTCCCAAGGTTTTCATCATTATTCTTTATGTAACACCTGCTACCAAAGACTCTGAAATGTTTTATTGAAGTTGGCTTTCCATGCCATAGTTCATAGGGAGTCTTGTCACTGCTTGGCCTTAAGTGAGGTTTGTGAAGGATATGTACTGCTGTGTGCACTGCTTCTGCCCAGAAGGTTTGAGCAATATTATTCTCTTGCATCATGGCTCTGGAAATTTGTTGAACAGATCTGTTTTGTCTTTCTGCTACTGCATTCTGCTGAGGTGTTCCTACAATAGTGAATTGTTGTTTTATGCCATGTTCATTGCATAGGTCAGCAAAGTCATAATCTGTAAATTCTCCTCCTCTATCTGATCTGATACATTTTAGCTTGCATCCAGTTTGATTTTCTGCTAATGCTTTGAATATCTTAAACTTTTCCAGTGCTTCTGATTTGTTCTTGAGAAAAGCAACCCATGTCATTCTAGAGAAATCATCTATTATCAGCATGAAGTAGGATTCTCCACTTGGTGTCTTAGTTCTTGCAGGTCCACACATATCCATGTGCACAAGCTGGAGTGGTCTTCTTGTTGATAACTCCTCTTTTGCCTTAAAGGATGTGCGGGTCTGTTTACCCAATTGACAAGATTTGCATATGGTATTAGAAGGCCTCTTAATTTCTGGCATGTCTCTGACAGCTTTCTTCTTACTTAGTCTGATGATGTGATCGAAGCTTAGATGTCCCAACCTTTTATTCCATAACCATGACTCTTCTAGCTTGCTAAGATGACATGCTTCATCTCCCTCTTTCACAATGTAAACATTACTCTCTGTTCGAACACCCTTGAGCAGAGTCTTACCTGTTGTGCTTGATCTGACTACACAATCTTGTGCTCTAAAGAGAACTTCACAGCCTTTATCACACATCTGACTGACGCTCAGTAAATTTGCTTTTAGCCCATCTACATATAATACATCTTGGGCCTTTCCTCTGCCATTGTCTATGCTGACTGATCCTTTTCCCTTGATCTTTCCTGATTTGTCATTTCCAAAAGTGACATTGCCCGATTTCTTTTCATCAAGAGTTAAAAACTTGTTTTTGTCTCCTGCCATGTGTTTAGAGCAGCCACTATCCAAATACCATTGACTCTTCAAATGTTGAGCAGTTAAAGCCAAGTCACATTTATTCACCTTCTTTATCCACTGGAGGCCCCCTTTTGTTTGGTATCTTTTGTGAGGTGATGAATTATATCCTTTTAGAGAACACTTGGAAGATATATGTCCAACTTGATTGCATATACAACATTTGATTATAGTTTTTGCAGAATTGTGAGCATGAACAAAATTGCTTTGACTCATAAACCTCCTTGAGGTATTGAACATCAGCCTTTGTCCATACTTTCTACATTCAATAATTCTATGGCCAAAATCCTTACAATAAAAACAATAACCATAGAAATTACTTGCATACCTGATGTAAGGTTGTCTCTTCCATGCTTGCATCTTTTGCTGGTTTGAATCATTCCTCCTTGTATGACAATATGCAGCAATGTGTCCCGGCTTGTGGCAGACATAACAGGTGGCATTCTTCATAGGAGGCAAGAATCTCTTTTGATGGCTTCCAAATTTGATATAATCAGGAATATATGATCCTTTCTCTGTTGTCTTAGTATTTGTTACAATCTTTGTTATTAGAGGTTTCTTCTGGTATCTGTCTTTCTCATTACATGTTTCTTCCTTTGTAGGAATTATTTGAGCTGCTTCGTCAGCCTTCTTTGCTTTCACAAAAATTATATTTTTGTTTTCCTTTTCTTTGCCTTTACTTGATTCTCCTTCATAGCCTATCCCAGTTTTTATTAGAGGAGATATTTGAGCATCCAAGATTTCATTCAACTTACCAGAACTTGTCATTTGAAAAGGGTATATAGAGACTTTCTGTTGAGCACTTTCTAATTTCCTTCTCAGACACAGAATTTCTTCTTCCAGCTTCTCTTGTTCTCGAGTTTTATCTTTGATTTGCTGAAGTAACATATCTTCTATCTTCTTGGATTCTTCAAGATTTACCTTCAGCTGCATGAGGACTTCTGAATTTTTATCTTCTTTCACACATTTGAGGAGAATCTCTTTTTGTTTTCTGCATTTTAGTTTGAGTCTGTCAATCTCCTCCAGAGCAGTTCTTAGCTCCCCCTCAAGATCGACTTCCCCTTCTTCTTCTTCTTCTAGCAAGAGTCCTTCAAGATCTTCTATGGCCATCAGTAAAAATTCAGAGGTTCCCTCTTCTCCTGAGGGTTCATCTGAGTCTTCAGATGCACTGCTGTCTTGCTGAGCATAGAAGGATTTTCTGCTGAATTTCTTTCCTTTCTGCCAATTCTTTGATGTGTCTTTCTCTTATTCTTGAGCTTGATTTCTTACTTTCTTGTGAGGACATTTAGCAGCATAATGTCCAACTCTTCCACAGTTAAAGCATTTAAAAGGAAGTTTACCTTTGTATCTACCTGAGCCTCTATCCAATTTCTTGACAAATTTGGCCTCTTCTTCATCAGAGCAGGAGCATATGTCTTCATTTTCTTCTTTCTTCTTTTTTGTGTTGAATGTTGCATCCCTTGTACTTGGCTTCTTCTGTGGGAGCCTCATCTCATATGCTGTAAGATTTCATAGTAGCTGGTTCATGGTCAAGGTCTCCCAATCAGCTGTTTCTTCTATTGCAGACACCTTGGGATTGAATCTGGATGGAAGAGATCTTAGAATCTTTTGTACAATTATACCTTCTGGTATTGTTTCTCCAAGAGCTTTCATACTGTTAACAATTTCTGCAACTTTTAAGAAGAAGCTCCCAACATCTTCATCATCATTCATTTTTAAATTTTCAAACTGGGCTCTATATACTTGAAGTTTGGCAGTCTTAACCTTTTTATTTCCCTCATGGATAATCTCAAGAGTGTCCCACATATCTTTGGCAGTCTTACTGTGCATTATTTTGATAAACTCAGCTTCACATAGTCCATTTAAGATTGCATTCATTGCTTTTGCATTAGCTACAAAGCTTTGTTTAGCTTCTTTCTCTGTATCAGTTGACTTTGTGAAATATCCAATTTCCACAGCATCCCAAACTTCTAATCCTAAAGACATTATATAAGCTTTCATTCTTACTTTCCAAAAGGCATAATTTGCACCTGTAAAGAAAGGCGCTTTATTGGTTGAGCTTCCTTCTTGACTTGCCATCTTGAGAGCCTAGGATCTCCTTTCAGTTGTTAGACTGATATACAAGGAACTGGCTCTGATACCAATTGTTGAACCTTTAATTAAACTGAGAGGGGGGGGGGTGGGGCTGAATCAGTTTAATGCATTCCTGATCTTTTAAAACTTTTCATTAAGCTATTTACACCTTCATTTCATATCCAATTTAATGTGCAAGTAATCTTAGAATGCAAGTAGCAAGTATTAGTTTAATATAGCAGTAGACTTAATATGAGAGTTGCAGGTATTAAGCAGATGATACATATCAGATTCAATACATAACTATCAAGCACAGAGACACTAGATATAAGTGGAAACCCATAACGGGAGAAAACCACATCTTATTATTGTTGTGATGCAAAGGCAAGCTCCTACTCCCTCTCACCACTGTTTTTCTGCAGGCACCAACCTACAGGAGGCTCCAACCTCAATTCTGCAAGCTACAACTTGCAAGGAAGCACCAAATCCCTTCAATTTTCTGTAGGCACCAACCTACAGAAGGCTTCAACCTTTTTCAGCTACAACTGACACCTATTAAGCTGAATGTTTGCTGATTTACTCTAGATATCAGCTTTGTTCTGTATCTGCTCTTCTTCTCTTAATCTTCTCTGCTTTATTCTTCTATATTCTGCATTCTCTATATCTGCTCTCTCTCTCTCTTCTAACTCCCTTTTTGCATATCAAAATGATATTACTTATAGAATTTCTTGATGACTGTTTCTTTTCCTCTAGGAATTCGAAATGAATGGTCATACCCCTTGGTCTTCTGCCTCCTCATTTCTTTATCCAACTCAATTTAAAAATCATAATAATATGTACACAATTTCATGCTACAGTGGGATTTTGTCTTTTCTTTAGGATACTTGCCTTTGCATCACAAACAATACAAAATAATTACATCATTTACATTCACATTCTAAATTACATATTTCAATATCACTCAGCTCCTCTTCTGAACTTTGGCTTACTGGATTTTGTCTTTTTATACTGCTGTTAAGAAACTGTTCTGCATCATCTTTGTTTACTGTCATCTGTACATTTCACCTGTTCACTGCTCTTCTGAATCCCTGTATTTTTCTTGTTCATTCCAGTTATATAACAGCTGTATGCACAGCTGTCTTTTAGTCAAACTTAAATATAACTCTACGTTTTTATAAACCCTTTTTAATCACACGGATATATCAGTGCTCCCAATCTTTACCATATGCCATCAACTGTATAATCTTTGGTTTCATTTTATAGGAAACGCTTTGCCTTATTAACAAAACAAATATCTGCTCCCACTTTTTAATTGCATTCAAAGTTTCGTGTCCAACCATTTTATCATCCGGCAATCTCTTATATGTACATATGCGCTAACTGTTGGAATGTAATTTCATCTGTCGGATCAGTTGCAAGCGGCAGCATGGATAACCAACGCAAAGTTAAAATGGGAGCACGTTGACAGAGATCAACGGATTATGGGAGGTCGAACCGCTCGACGGTTAACGGGAAGGCACCCCCCGTAGTTGACTGGCCGATCGCGGTTGACCAAGCGATCAATGGTTGTGGTGAACTACGGGGCCTCACCCCAGCTGCTGCGTACGGACAAAGTGGAGCCCATGTAACCACCACTTTGTGGTGGCTCCACCTATATAACATGGACCTTTGGTGGTTAGAACTATATTAATAGACCCTCGACATATATAATCATATATGCATATTCCATTATATGCACACCATAGTATCTCAACACATATAATATATGAAATTCGTCCATATGAATAACCTGACATTCGCATATTTAAATTATATTATAATTAATCAAATGTCAAGACCGTGGTAATATATAATATAATTACGAGTTCAACTTTATTGTCGAACATGATCACCAAGGTTTCCGCCTTATATTAATACCCAGAGTCCATTGCACGTATCTCCGACTTTTATATTACCTCCGGACCTTATATTAAATTAATAACCCAACTTCATTACGTATATTTCCGTCGGGCCCACAATGCCATCAACCGCCAATCGAATGCACACAACATACATGACTTATCGTCCACGCACCTTTATTAAACCTCGTGCAAGTCCTGCGATCACCCACCGTTGGATAGCCTTTGCCCAGATCAACGGATCTTATTCATTTCCCTGGGCGTCTTCCGCCGATCGTTAACGCGCGAAATTTCATTTTAATCAAAACCGCTTATGCCACGTGTCGATTCCTGTATGGAATCGCTGCCCATTCCTCCAATTCCGCTTTACGACGGATGGTGGTGCGGAAAAAACCATGGTTTCACTCCAACCCACCGTCACTGTTCACAAGTCTCGGTTCCGCTCCTCTCCTCCGCTCCAGGTTCCGCTCAGGGTTTTAATTTAATAGTTCAATACACCGATTTAACGCTAATTCCTTCGCATTTCAATTATATATATATAATTTTTTGTTTCGACTATGATTCCGCCTCCAACACAGAGTTTCGCTCCTTTGACTTTGGTTCCGCCTCTGACTATGGTTCCGCTCCTATTCACGCTGGTTCTTCGGTGTATGCATATATATAAACCATATATATATAACGCACTGATTCAAACGCCCGGAATGTTATGTGTAACGCCCGGAATGTATGAAAGATTCTCGGAATTTATCTATATATGTACATATTTTTGAAATAACAACGGTTTCTCTGCAATGACATCTGTGGCTCTGCCTTTGTCGCTTCTGTCACTCTGCCTCTGCCTCTACTGCTGTGATAACAGCTCTGTCTCCGTATTTGCTTCCTCTGTCTCTGCCTTTCTCTTCATTTCCTCTTTGCTCCATTGTCTATCTTAGTCTCTTTGTAATTGTTCTTGTTTCTGCATCTGCTACCTCCTTTGCCATCAATGACAACATTTCCAACATCCTCCAATTTCTATAGGTTCAAAAAAGAAATACACCTGTTTCATTGATGTATTTACTCATATAAGGAACTTTTTCAAACTTATATAGAGTTTGGAAAAAATTGATATGGAAGCTATTTGTAACTTTCTAGTTTGACCATGAAGCAACCACCTCATGGTCCAAGAAACAATGTCAAGAATAGCCCAAAAAATTTTGTCCTAGAAGATAGGGTCTACTTGGGCCAAATTAGCATACATTATGGCCATCTAGACTTGATCCCCTGAATCCTCGGTATACATAGTCAGTGGAAAGTTTGTTTCGAAACCTCCAATACGAATCCCTCCAATATATGACCTACCAACCTTTCAGCAATTATATTTTATTATCTTTTATTTTATGTTTTTCATATTTCTGTTGTAACAAATCATAATGAACTACTGGAGCCATGAGGCCTATTTAAACAAGTCTCATACACAAAGTCTCTGGTCAAGTTATATCAGCTAGTATCATACATTGATCAAATGCATTTGAAGCAACCTGCCTACTATTCTCTGTTTTGCATGTGTCAATGAGAATTATACCTTAAGTGTGATGATGTTTTTTTGTTTTGAAGCTTCTTTCTATCAACAGTATACCACAAGGTTTAGGCTTGTTGATGCCTTTTAGGATCCCTTCAGGTTTTCGGCCTTGTTCTGCAAACCACTCATTCAAGACAGTGTTAATGACTATAATATCATGCCAGCAAACTCTAGAATATATTTGTGCTTAGCGAAACTGTATGATCTTCAGAAATTACTCACCACAGATGTACTTCAGTTAGGCCCACAGGAGGACTATCATGAACACTTTAGGATTATTTTCATACAAAAGGTTATTGTCACAAGGGTGTTGTATCAAAAAACTGCAATGATAGTCTTAAGAAACTGCTGCAGGGCAATGATGAACCTTGAGGCTTACTGCTGCAATAAGATAAATCTATTGTATACAGTGAGACTGCTTGACAACACAACTACTGTGGAAATGATGAGATCTTAATTATGATGCCCTTTCACTTCTTCAACTTAAATATGCCAAGTGAAAGTAACACATGCCTTCAGTTAGGTCATTACTTAAACTGATCAGAGGTATGCCCCAGTACAATCATAACCAGTCATTCAAGCTAGGATATCAAAACAATAAACATGTTACATGCCACTGTAGGTTGATCAAACTTCAGGTGTGAACTAGGATATTTAATGAAATTGGAATATTTCATTCCTCAAATGTGAATGTCTTAAGAGCTTATAGGGATGCTGACATTGTCACGGTTTATACTCGATTCGTCAAGAAAGTCGATCATATTTGTGTCAAATCACGGATCAGGGTGCCCAAAACTGATCAACGATCAAAATAACCATTAGAAGAGGAATCTAGGGCACATTTTTGTCATGCTTCCTAAAACTTGAGACATAAAGGTGCTACATGAACTTGCATTGATCCAACTGCTAGAAAAAGATGTGAATGGATGCCACCATACACCATTATTGCACTTGCAACTATTGCCACCTTTCATAACTGTAGTTGCTACCACCACTGCTCCAAATGTCCATAGTCACTGCTCCTACACTTCACTGCCTAAAAACACTATGCTAATTAGCCAATCTAATTTCTATTGCTCAACTCATCAAGCTCTCTTAGTCATTAAAGTAAAAGTTACTATCTTATTTATTATTGTCATCATCACTCTCAGTGGTGCCTCTAACGTATCTGTTCAAACAAACTTAAAGTCTCTGGTCAAGTTATATCAGCTAGTATCATGCATTGATCAAATGCATCTGAAGCAACCTGCCTACTATTATTTGTTTTGCATGTGTCAATGAGAATTATATCTTAAGTGTGATGATGCCTTCTTGTTCTGAAGCTTCTTGCTATCAATAGTATACCACAAGGTTTAGGCTTGTTGATGCCTTTTAGGATCCCTTCAGGTTGTTGGCCTTGTTCTGCAAACCACTCATTCAAGACAGTGTTAATGACTATAATATCATGCTAGCAAACTCTAGAAGATCTTTGTGCTTAGCGAAACTATATGATCTTCAGAACTTACTCACTGCAGGTATACTTCAGTTAGGCTCACAGGAGGACTATCATGAACACTTTAGGATTATTGTCATACAAAAGGTTATTGTCACAAGGGTATTGTATCAAAACATTGAAATGATAGTCTTAAGCAACTGTTGCAGGGCAATGATGAACCTTGAGGCTTACTGCTGCAATAAGATAAAGCTATTGTATACAGTGAGACTGCTTGACAACACAACTACTGTGGAAATGATGAGATCTTAATTCTGATGACCTTTCACTTCTTCAACTTAAATATGCCAAGTGAAAGTAACACATGTCTTCACTTAGGTCATTACTTAAACTGATCAGAGGTATGCTACAGTACAATCATAACCAGTCATTCAAGGTAGGATATCAAAACAATAAACATGCCACTGTAGGTTGATCAAACTTCAAGTGTGAACTAAGATATTTAATGAAATTGGAATATTTCATTCCTCAAATGTGAATGTCTTAAGAGCTTATAGGGATGCTGACATTTTCACGATTTATACTCGATTCATCAAGAAAGTCGATCATATTTTTCAAACCTCAATTTTCCAAATTGTGATCCACAATTAAAAATGGCCCTCTGAGTTGATTCCTCCACTTTTTCCACTCGGGATGGATGAAAAATAATATATTTGATCAAATAAAAATCAAGGTAAAATATATTACTCCTGTTAAATTTTGTTATTAACAATCAGATGACTTTAACTTCCTCTTCTTTTGGACTCGCTTGGCCTATCTGAAAATGTTTGTCCATATACTTAGCGAACCATTTTTCTTAGGGACATGTCATTGCAACACAATTATCTCATGACTTGGAGCGTTCATCCTTAATGATTAATTTCGAGGAGGCATTTCTGAGATCCTCTATATGGAGTGTAATGTTTTCTTTGCCTTGTTTCCCACCTATTGTTTCTACCTTTCACACACGCCTAAGTTAGTGAGAAAAAACCCTTAACCCCACAAGGTGTGGTTTGGTGGAAAAACTAAGAGATTTGGTTGTCACCTATTCCCAACTCTCTTCATTAAAGCTCTCTCCCAACTAAGCTAAGGGGTTGTTCCCTAATGAAAATTTATATGATATGAGTTTCTAGGAGATAACAAAGCCAATTGGATTACTTCAAGATTATGTTCAAGTTCAACAAGTATGATGGGAAATACAAGATATGAAATGAAATATATTCCCAATAATCATGAACACATGATTCAAAGATAAGCATGTAAAACCAGTGCCTTAATAATTTCTTCAAAATAAACACTTGCTCAAAAGAAAGAAATAAGTAATCCTGCAAAACAAGTCAATATTAGATCAAAATGATATAAACATCACTTGCAACTATAAAGAAAATGGTACTTGGAGTAAAATCCTCATGTGACAAGATAACATCAATTACTCATGAGCTAAATGATCATAAAAGTAGCAAATACATGAAATAATTTGAAATGGTTCTGCACCAATGAGAATATTCCAAGTACAAGAAAAGTTAATAGTTGAAAAAATAAAGGAATTCACAATACTTGCATAATAAAATAAATTCTTCTTGAAATAAAAAGTAATATTTACAAATAAGACTCAAATCAATTGAAGATAGCATAAATAGGATAATTGCATTTGCAAGTAAAGTAAAGTTATGATGTAGATGTGCTCTTGGTTTATTTTATTAGTTGTATTCTAAAGCAAAGTTTCAATTGAACTCCTATACCAAGACTGTGTAGAAATTATACATCAAGAATGTATATCATGGATTCAATCTGATCTAAAAATTTACTAAAGTTAAATACTGAATCGCTTCTACAAATCTTTTTCGGAATTAAAAACACAATCGCCAATCACATGAAGCAAAGAAGAATCAATCAAGCCACAACACATATAATTTCCAGGGCTTCACTAAGGTTGCAACAAATCGAAATCTTTATTACTTATATGATAAATAGCATGGTCTTATTTTGTCCCTACATATAAATGGATTTATTCTAGCTCTAAGAAGCTCATTGCATGGTGCAAGAAGTATGCAACAAAATATGACATGAAGGACATTGGCCTTATGCATTAACTTCTAGGTTTGAAAAGTTTGGTGAGGTGCAGGTGAAGCCTTTCTTAGGCAAGGGAACTATATAGTGGAGATTTTGAAAATACTTCAAATGCTAGATCATAAACACTTTACCACTCCTGTTGTGTCAAATTTGAATTTAGCTACATTCCTATCATGTCAAATTTGAAGTTATCTGTGGATTTAGATTTCGATTTGGTAGATCCATATTTGTATAGGAAATTAATTGTCTTTTGTTACCCCTCTTTTTAACAAGGGTGCCCATAGTGAAAAAAGAATATGAACAAGACAATTGGTGGCACGACAAACCCTTCCCTTATGATATTGTTACATTTTGATTTTTTGGCACTTGCACATTGCCTAAGGACTTTCACATTGTTCAATGAACTTCATGTACTCCAAGGCATTGGTCCCACTTCCTAAGGTAATTTTTCGGTTGTCTCTGGGCACTTGGACACCTCCTATGCATGCCACATGGAAATTGTTGGAGTTTTTTCCTCATTGGTCACTCATGTGTTGGTTTCACATGGTTTGAGCGTCGATTTGCATTTAATATAGCAATAAGGTATGTTGTTGACTTGGATTGGTGACTAGGATGAGGTGGCATTCTCTTAATATGCATTGATGATGTGGACTTACCTTGATGCATTGACTTGAAGAGTTTGACGTTAGAAGGCTAGATGGGGATTTTATGACCCAAATTTTGACTTGTAGAATCATATTCCATGCTTCATGGAGTGCCATAACCTAAGGCATTACCATGGGCCTTTGAGCATTAGTTGGAGATATTTGACTATTATATCACATGATTTACTAATTTGTTTTAATCAGGTCGCCTCCTTTGATTGGATGTCATCATAGCTATTCAATGTCTTAGAAACTTATTTTTTCACTTAAAGAGGCATCTCCATGTTCTATGGAGGCCCTTGGACCTAGGGTATGGATGTGAATTTTTATTAAAGACACATTCACAAGATTTATGAAGCATTACACCTTATTTTATGGAGTTATTTTGGATTCATCCAGCCTTGAGGTCATATTTCCACTTGTGCATATCTTTAGTATACCTAAGGAGGAAGGATGTTGGAGACATGATGTCTTGGGAGGAGGTCCTACCAGATTTTGAGAATTGATTCAAGCGTGTGTTGATCTTTTGGGAACCTTTTGAGGCATTACCTAGGTAGCTTGGACCTTTTTCTTTCTTTTATGGATTGAATTTTGATTCTATTCGTTTTGTAATTGTACATGTGGCTTGACCACTTTATTTTGATGATGTCTTAGTTTACTTAATTTTAGAAATTAATTAAATTTAGTTTTCCTAGGCTAGCTCTAAGGAATTAAGTCAAATAATGATATTTTATTGTAAATAAATTTATATTGCATCTATAAATAGAGGAGATTTTCCTCATTTGTACTTGTGGTTTGATTATAAGAACACTCCTCTCCTTGGAGCTTAATGAAAATATCTTTATGGGAGAATTTTGTTGTAAAGGGCTTATCTACATGGTGATTTTTTTTACTTGGAAGCCATCATTTCTTGGTTATTTCTTGCACATTATTAAAGGCGTTATTGTGATTGCTTAATACTATCATAAGGCTAATAAGATTGATCCATTTGAGGGGCAACTTTGTCACTTGGAGGGAGGATGACAAGAAGATCTTCTCGCATTCTCTCCTTTGTTGGTTTGTCATAAGTTTTAATCCTCCTTGCTAGGCCATACTGTAAAGTTCATTAGCAAGGGTTTTGATAATGTTTCATGCCACAAATGATCTTTTGTTGAAGGCTTTCCACTTGGAGGGATCCCTTCTAATGGAGCCATCCATTTATGATATTTCCTTGATTAGGCAAGGGGGTAATTTAGCTATCAAGTTCTAACCTGAATTAAGAGGGTGTTATAGAAGGATATTGGCACTAATCTTCATATCCATCCATTACCATGTTTCTCTTTTTCAAAACCATCAAAAATATCCAAAAAAATGTTTCACTAAGGCTACCTTAGACATCACTAGTGTACTCTTTTAACGAAGCCTTAATGTTTTTTATGGGAGGCCTCCTCAAAGGCGAAGGAGATCAAATGTAAAGAGGAAAAATTAAGTCATTGAGGTGATAGTGGATGACCTATCAAGGTTCCCTTATGTGTCTTGTAACTATTGGGGTTGATATTTGTTTTTCAGTGCATACTTTGAGCTAGCTCATGCTTGAACCGAGGCATATTCATTGGAACACTATCAAACATGTCCTGAGGTATATATGAAGGGCATTGTTCATTATGCCATGAGGTATGTTTAAGATAGAGAGTGATTGCTACATGGATTTCAAGATTTAGATTGTGTGGGAGATGCGGACACAAGGAAAAGTACTTATGATCATTATTTTAGCTTGGGATTAGATGTGATTTCCTAACTCAATAGAAATAAAGTAGATGACAATGTCATCGACACATTGTGAGGCCAATTGGTTTCACAAGTTGATGGTAGAGAGTTGACCAAATTGATATTGGAGCACATGGTTGTGTATTTTTCATGATCAAAGAATCACTCTAATCACATAAGTATTTGGTCTTACTTCCTAATAATTAAAGAATATAAAAGGCAACTATTGTTCTTGATTATGTTCTAACTAATTTGCAAGTTGTTGGCTTTCTAAAAAAACCCTTTGGAATGGGGATGTTTGAGACTCCTAGAGAGAAGATTGGATGTGTAGCTTTTTGTTGTTGAGTTGCACTTCTATGAGGAAGAGGATGCATGAGTGTTAAAGTGCATTCCTTGTGAGATGTGTGTGTCATGGGAGAGAAATTCGCATACACCCCTATGACGTATTCCTTGCATTTGTGATGATTGGTATCTTCTATTTTTTGAGAAATGTTATCGTAGTTATGATAGTTTCCTCTTATGTAGTTATAACAACTTTATGATGGAATCCTTAAATAGTGATGAAAATTTCCCTTCATGGAAGAATGTGTAAGGATACTATTAGCAGTTAAATTTTCTATTTTTCTTGTCAAGTTTGACTAGATGAGGGAGGGTACACTATTTAGGATTATATATTCACACGTGAGGTACGTAAACATACAGACTGTGAAAGCTTAAGAGAAGCCATTGTAGCCAATGTTGTACTTTTCTTATGTGTTAGTGAGAAGATAGTGATTATTCTTACAAATTTCAAATCATGATCTACTACATTCAAGTTGTTTGTATCGATCAAATTTCATCTTTTACAAGGTTGTTCGTATCCCCTTATTTGTGGTGTTTACGTTTTCGACTTTTCCATTTAGCATTAGTGTTTATGTGGATTTGAAGCTATGTTTGGTGTTTCGATTTTTTATTTTAGTTATAGACAAATGCTTTGATCACAAATTTTGTATCATGTAGATGTAAATATATAACAATATCCTATTGGTAATGGATGTGAACATTGGTGCCTTGTTAATGTTAATCTTCTATTCACTGAGTGAGACCCCTCCCCACATTACCATGACCAACCTCCTCCAATCATTGGCATGGTCACATCTTAATATTTCGAGATCAAACTTCTACCCTTTGTCTTTTATGATTTCATGTATCATATTTTTAGACAATGTGTGACATTATGACTCAAGTTTTGGCTTAAGCCAATGCATGCTTTTTGTTTTCTACATTTGGTTTCTCAGTATTATGGCTTAAGTTAATGCATGCCATTTTTTACTTTTTGAACTATGCTTTTGGAGGATGTATGTGTGCCACACTTTTTGAAGTAGAGCCTTGTTAAGAGTGTTAATATTAATAATCAAAGGAAGTTCTAGTAATAATAATAACACCTTGTAGGAGATGACCATTCCATTAGCCATCCATTTGTTTTATCATCTACTCAAATGCAAAAAACTCGTTGTTTGAACACTAATAGGGTTGGAACTTATTCTCATTGTATTCACCCATTGTTGTTAAAATTTACTTGTGCATTTTATCATCATGATAAGATTACATGTATTTAAGCGAGTTATCAATTTTATTTACACCCATGATGTTACTCACATCAAATTGCTCTCCTTACAATTTTTGCATTGCAATTAGTGTGTTCTTCTAGTTATGCAATAAAATATGTTTCGCCCATGTATTGCTCATAGAAATATTAGTGTTTATGGTAAAATATTGAGTGGATTTTTCCAATCTAAAGATTATTATCGATGATGGTTATTCGCTTTCACGAGTGGTTTTAATCTCAAATCTTTTGTTGGCAAGCTAATATTTGCTTCTCTAAAATTTGGTTGTCATAGATGAATTCCTCCTACAATATAGGTTGAGAAATCGACATTCCACTCTTCCAAAGCTTTTGTTAATTCATGATGACGCATTTCGAATTATGTAGTGCCCTAATCTTCAAACATATATAGGATGATTATTTACATGACCTTTTGTTTGGTCCTCCAATATTTTGAACACTTTAATCTCAAGCTCAAAGCAAAGCAATGTATTTGGGATATACTCAAATGCTAACAGTTGTGTATTTGCGATGCTTCAAAAGTTAAAATTAATTATGATAAAGTTATTTTCTTTTTGGTTTTTTCAATTTGTGGTTAATTTTTTTATCTTATTTTACCATTTTATCTTTCGGCTAGCACCATATACTTAGTAGGCATTTTCCCTTTCACTAAAAGGATAAATTAAGCACACTATATCAAGGATGTATATTTTCACACACTTAGGTGTCTCATACTCTTCTATCCTTCAGATTGATGCCTTCCATGTGAGTCCAAGAATCATCCTCGTTTAACAATCATCCTCCTAGTAAGACCATCCTGCCTTTACTCTTCTTTTTTCTTGAAAAATATATTTGACCTCATCCAACTCAATGAACATCTTCTCTTCAAAGGCTACAAACATGCCATGTCAAAGGTGCATATTCTCACACTTACATTTCTCATATTCTTTTATCTTGTCGATTGATGCTTTTAATGTGGGTCCAAGTGTTTTCTTCTTGAACAATCATTTGTTAAACTTTTATTTTGCCTTCCGTGAATTAGTCATTATTGGTCACAATTAAGTTTTTATTTCCCGAAGAAAGAAACATCTAGGTAATACTTTCGCAATTGGTAATACCAAGCCATTCCTTCTTCAAATGCCAACAAATTTGCAAATTTTTTATAAAAAATAGCATGGTATCACTCATCTATCACAAATACTCTATCATCATGACATGCCTTTGACCTCCCAAGTCATGAGTTTGGTCACATATAGCCTAGGGATTAACTTAACATTCAATATTGTCCATCTTAAATACTTTATCATCATGACACATTTGAGTTCCAAACCATTAGTTTGGCCGCAATTTCCCTAGGGGATTAACCAATCTTTCACCAATCTTATTCATTCGATTATAGATAGTCTCATGGAGCATTTCCATAGTGCTACATTTAACAAGCATCTAATATTGTGTATTTAACCACAACATATATATTAGGCATTAAACTCTATAAACATGGACTATATTGTATGTTTTTTTGAAAATGGTCTAGTCTTAGATTTTCATAATTCTGTATTCCACCGTTTATAAAATGCAAGTTTACACACATGAATCCATAATGATGCTCTAAATGCAAATTTCTCCTCTTCCTATTGTTACCTTTACCTATAATACTTGTACACATATCTCTACACATATCTCTAGTCAAGTTTTCCCTTTTAAGTTTTGTGATCATAACACCTCTTTATGATGGCCTCTTTTATTAAGCCACCTTTCCAGCTTGTGCAACCTTGGCATCATGACTTGAACTCTCTCCTTTATTGAAGTCAACTAGTGTTTGAAACTTTGCTATAGCCCGGCAATGCTGGAACAATATTTTGAAGCCATTAACATGTTTAGAATATCCTTTTGCTTGATTTGGTTTCAGTTCACTATCCTCTTCGAAAGAACTGATCTAAAATTTTGTTTCTTCAATCAATGATACTTTATTTATTGCTTCATTGTATTATAGCTCTGTTATATCAATTGCAATGCCTAGCTTATGGTACTTTCATTCCAAACATGTTTTTAGGATGATTACGGAAAAGAGATGTAAGTGATGACAGTTTAGCGGTTAATTGTTCCCCAGAAAATTCCAATAAATGTGTTACACAGGATAATTTGTAACTTGGTACAGGAGCATGTTGGGAATATGAATGCAGCCAACAAAGTAACATTCATACTAATTGTACTTGTAGGAACTCAAATATACTTAGAACACCACATTGTAATGCTATTGCCTTTCACATCATATATCTTAATTTCCCAATATACATGAGGTCCCTTTATGTAGCATTAGGTGGCCATAACAAGACTCCATTTATACGGTGGTTCAACTCTCTCCATAGCTATTTTCCAAAATTTATGAAGTGATCGCATGAGATCTTCATTGCATGACCTCGCATCTTGACTTGAACTTTCTCTTACCTCTATTTTAGTCAACAAGTGTTTGAACTTATTGCTTGGAAATGCTGGAAACAATATTTTGAAGCCATTATCATGCTTAGAATATCCTTTGACTGATTTGGTTTTGGTTCACTGTCCAAAGTACTGATCTAAGAGTTTATTTCATCAATCAATGATACTGTCCTTAGTGCTTCATTATATTATAGCTTTGTTATATCAACTTCAATGCCTAGCTTATGGTACTTTCATTCCGAACATGTTTTTAGGATGGAGTAGAGCAAAGAGAAGTGATGACATGGTTAAAGGAACTGTCAATTGTTACCCAGAAAAACCCAATAAATAAGTTAGACTTGATGAATTGTAACTTTATACGGGAGCATGTTGGGAATATGAGTGCAGCCAACAAAGTAACATTCACACAAAAGATACTTGCAGGAACACAAATATACTTATCACATTGTAAATATATTGTCTTTCACATCATATATCCTAATTTTCCAAGGCACATGAGGTCCCTTCATATAGTATAAGATGACCATAACACGATTTCCAATTTAGGCATTTGGTTCAACCATCTTCATAACTATCTTCTAAATTTCAAAAATGATTCCACGAGATCTCCATTCCTACTCTCTCTCATTATCC
Source organism: Pinus albicaulis (assembly GCA_034641835.2). Classification (NCBI taxonomy): domain Eukaryota; kingdom Viridiplantae; phylum Streptophyta; class Pinopsida; order Pinales; family Pinaceae; genus Pinus; species Pinus albicaulis. The sequence continues at coordinate 1,243,887,492 of CM076582.1, forward strand.
TCATCTTGTTGGCTTCTTCACATTTGGTATCAGAGTCATAGCATTCAAGTTCCAATGATGAAAATCTAAAGCTCATATAATTGTGAAGAAGATTGTTGTGGATGATGTCTCAAACTGCTAACTTCATTGGATGAGCTACAAATCCACGGTTAAATGTCCCGAGCATATCAATGTAGAGAGTGTACATTGAATGCAATGAATCAAGCTATGTGCACAACGTTTGGTGTTGAAAATGAAACAAATAAAGTTGCAGGCATTTTGTCAGCATTCTCAAAGATTTCAGATCACTCCTCTGCTTTAACATCAAGCCATGATGCAAAAGATGTAACTCTTTTGTTACCACTGTACACTTAGATCTATTTGTGTAGCATGTGTTTTGGCTGTGCTCATTTCCCGACAGAGGAAACAATAACTCTCTACTATTCATCCTGACTCCACGCTATACATTTTACTTTTTCTTGGAAGTTGCTTCGTGAAATAGACAACAAGGGGCTGACAACAGCACAAATGTAACCTTGGTGAACATGCTTAAAATTTTGTCAACCTCACCAGTGAACCAAGGCCTTGTTGGCAATTCCATGCCATACACTAAACAATGTTTAAGCATTAATGTGAGAATTTTGTTTAGGCATAGCATTACAATGTATACATTCGTTTTGTCTATTCACCATTCCTTGGTAAATTATTTTGAGAACCAGTAACAAGAATCACATTCAACTAGCAATCCATGGTAATGCAGAATTTTTACTTGCTGAAGAAAGGCCCTCCGTTTTATCCATGACAACGAGCAAATTTCTCTAAGCTCATCCTTTTTGGAAATAACCAAGACATGCCTAATACAGGGCTTCATGGACTTGACCCTTTTCTCTAAGGATTACATGAGATGTAACTTATATTTATCATATTCAACTAGCAATCCATGGTGATGCAGAATTTTTACATGTTGAGATAAGGCCCACCGTGTCATCCACAACAAGAAGCAAAGTTCACTAAGCTCATCCTTTTTAAAAATAACCAAGACATGCCTAATACAGGGCTTCATGGACTTGACCCTTTTCTCTAAGGATTATATGATCTGTAACTTATATTTATCCACTTCGTAATAACTCAAAATTAAGAAAACCAGTTAATATTGGAAGATAAAAGCCATTACATTTATCCCAACTACAAACATAAATTTACATCTGAAGGTAAATGGGTGACGGAGTTCTCAAGATTTACTCCAACAGATAAGTAAATTTGTGATTTCACCACAACAACGATAACATGATGGAAAGCCATGTATTTATGACAACATGAAGCAAACGGAGTGTCTCAAACAGCAAAAGAACATGACCTCTCATAACACCGTGTAATATACAACTAATTATTAGCAAACCACTACCTATCCTATTGCACACCATAATGGTGATATAATATTTGGTTTCGACCATAAAGCAATCATCTTTGTTGGAAAACAATCATGCTCGTATACTCAATTTTATAAAGCAAAGATGTATTAAATAAAAAGCTGTACACGATCAATCGTCATCGCTAGAGTGCCCATCCTCTTCTTGCTCATGTTCTGCAACAACCTTTCGTATGAAGATGTTTTGGACTTGTTTCATAAGAGCCTCCTTAGATGAATCTGTACCATCTTCACGGTCCTTGAGAACTGGGTCTGTTTGGCATAAAGTAAATGCAACACCTAAAAGAAACAATACAGAAACCTTGAGAATCAAGCAAAAATTTAACATATAAACTACTAGCATAAAGTAAATTAACTGATTTACAGATAAGAAATCAAAACATGTAGAAAATCATTGTATATTTCAACAAAACAGAGACATAAAAAGCGACTACCCAAAAACTAAATGTCACTACAAATGCTAAAAATTGGAAGTGCAGTACACATGTGCATGATATAAAGAATGACACATAGCTTCCTGCACAACAATTAGCAGAACAATATCCATTAGTGATTTAGTCCCTAAGATATAATTTCCATTTCTAGGAGAGGAAGTTGAGATAGAAAATAAACCAATTATAAGATCAATCTCATCTGGCCTCTCTAGCTGAAATGTCTTGTTCATTGGGTGCTTCCCACTCTGAGCTCTGAACCTCCAAAACCGTAGCTGACCTCCTGCAATCCCTGATGGTATCTGGCTCCAGGGGGGCTGTTCACCCCCTACCCCCCCCTCAAACCCTGACATCGAAATATTTAACGCTCTTGTATCAGTGCAGTCCAGAATCACAAGGTCACAGCCTGCCAAAATCATGAAGAAGACTGAAGAAACTCTAAAAGTCGTGGTGAACACTATAAAATCGCACACTATGGCGCTTTAGTTGGTGGATCGAGGTCTGTCGGGCCAGTTCACAGGGATTTGGCCCTCCCCTATATCCCTGAATCTTCGGCTGGATAAGAACTGAAGGCTTTTGATTAAAGGAAAAGTCTCAGGCTCCTTTTGTGGAATGGGTTTTTCACTTTCTATTTTGAAGATAAATCTGATAGGGACTTGATATTCATAAGCGGCCCTTATTTTATGAAAGCTCAAGGATTATATTTAGATAGATGGAGTCCATATTTCAACCTTCAAAATGATGTTCCTGTTGAATTTTCCACAAGATGTACAGTAGATACAATTGTCTGCCAGATAATTATTTTAATATTTCCTGATGATTTTTCAGAGTATGTAGGTCACTGCTATCGTTGAATAATTACACTCAGAAAATTTCAACAGTAAATGCAGCGGAAACAGTAAAGATCATAGAAAGATAGCCGTGCACAATAGAAACAATATTTTTACCCTAGGAAACCCAACCTTGGCAGAAAACCCTGCAACTTTTCTTACGATAAATTATTCTTCAACAAGGTTTACAAATCAGCAATTTGTCTAGAAATCTGTAACAATATCCAAGTCAAAATACCAGTCAAACCTTATCAAAATCAACAGCTAGTCAACGCCGGTCAAACCAGCCAAAAAATTCATATCTGGTCAAACTTTCAGCCAAGTCAAATTCAGCCCTGTGGTTAACTCGGCCCTGCAGTCAACTCAGACCTGTGATCAACTCTTCACACATGCGGTCAAACTTGGTCAAGCAGCTCAGTCAAACAGCAGTCAAATACTCAGTCAAAGGTTTGGTCAACTTCAGTCAAAGGGCCAGATCAAATTGTCCTTCCTCACACATGCGGCCGTCCAAGAGAGAGAATACAGACCTCAGAAAATTCAGATCAGACTTGCTCTTCATTGGTGAACAAATGAGGCATCACGTCATCTATTTATACTTGTCAAATGGGGTGTGCCAACCCAAGGGGCATGTCCCTTCAACTTCCTAGGCCGACTTGATTAAATAAAAATAAAATTTACATAATTTATCTAGGCCGACTTGAAAACCTCTTAGCCATACGAGAATAACTCTCTATGCTACACAAAAATCAACACTCCCTCTTAGCGAGGGAGGTATTCTCTTTAGCTGAAAACATATTTCCTTTTAGCGGAAATTTCTCCACAAGAAAAGTTCATGAGCTTGATATGTTGATGTAGTGTCTCCTCACATGCACGTCTATAAAAATAGATCACTTTGTCCTGGTGCAAGAAATGTGAGTAATGCGGGCCATTTAACCCTGGCCAAAACAACATTTCTCAGGTAAATGAATCCATCTCCGCTGGTCAAATCAGCATGACCCAACCAAATCATCATGGTTTCTCAAGAGAAGGTCCACCCCTGGCCAAATCAGTATGGCTCCTTAGGTGAATGTATCATTCTTCCCTTGGTCCAATCAACATGACCCTATGGATGCCAAATCAGCATGGCTCCAATGGAAGAATGTCTGCCCTGTCCTGCAGTTGCCCTCAACCATTCACCCCTAGCCAAATCAGCATGGCTTCATGGGTAAATTTATCAATCTCCCATAGTCAAATCAGCATGACCTTAGCCAAATCAGCATGGCTATATGGGAGAAAGTTTGCCCAAACTTGCACACATCAAAACTCTGGGCCATTCACCCCTAGCTAAATTAGCATGGCCCAATGGGTGAATGTATCACTCTCCCCTAGTCAAATCAGCATGACCCCATAGGAGAAAGTCTACCTTATTCTACAAGCTGCAAAAACATCAACACTCCCTCTTTGAGAAGGAGACATTCTGCATCGCGCCAAGCTTCGCTCTAGATAGAAACTTGGTGAGAATGTCCACAATTTTCTCGTCTGTGGATGTGTTGGAGCTTCACTGCTCCCTTCTACACCATTATCTCCAACCATATCCATCTGTACCATGCAGGTACCTCAAAACTGTGAAATTTTCAAATCTGAAAGTTATTACTGCAGTGATTGATTTATTTCGCCTACTTATTAGATAAATTATTTACAGATGCTTCAGTAAATTTTGAAATAAACACGGCTGCAGTACTTCACTCTAATCAAAAGCAGAAGAACATAAATAACAAATGTAGCACAATAGAAACAACCATATGAACACAATTATTTTTGGACAATTGTCCCCAGAAAAACCCAATGTAGGAAAACCGGTGCAGCAGATGAGGGTTTGTATTTATCTTCAGCAATGAAAAGATCTTTTATAGAAGTCTTGGTGAGCAAAGTAAATTAGCATACACCTGGCATGAATTTTCCGGACACTCTGGAAGAATTCCCGACTCTCAGGGTGACCTTCTACATCCTTTGCGTCATCCTGCGTAGCTACTCTGCGCAGTCCCTCCCTGGACTGTGTAACTCTACGTGGAGAGGTTGTTGTTGTTGCTCCGCACTCCCTTCCCTTCACCCTTCTGCCTTCTCCTTCTCTGTTAGCTGACTTATCCCTTCTCCTTCTGCCTTTGCAATCACGCCTCTACAAACTCACCCACTGAAATCGAATTCTCTTACTTCAGAATCGATTTCCTTCGGGTACTGAGAATGTCCCCGGCTTTATTTCCAAATGACCCTCAAGCCTCTTCTTATAATCTTCTCGTTGATGAATCAATGGCCAAGATTATATCTTTAATCAATGGCTCAGATTAAAAGATGACTTGATCTTCGTTTTCTAGAAGATTCACACTCTGCTTTATTAATACCCTTTAATTATTTAATTTCCCTAAGTTTAGACCTAGGGTTTGCATTAAAATAATTAATTATTTTAATAGAGCAAGATCCGAGTGGGATTTCCACAAACAATTTCTGGGTTCTCTGGATAACTGTTGTCCAAGCCTCTCCACCAATTTTAAGATTTGGAACACATCCTGATGTTATAAAATCAACACTCCCTCTTAGCAAGGAAAGTGTTTAAGCAAGATACCCATGTACTGCTCTGACTCTAGAACATCTGTTGCGCTGATGATGTCCTGGCTGTTGCCCCTCATCTCTGCACTGCTACCCTCTGTACTGTTGCACGTGACATTGTCTCTGCCACTGCCCCATCCATACTGCAGCTCCCTCTGTCTCTGTAGACCACCCGTTCCTCTAATGGAAGGGATTCTCGACCATCCCCATCTTCTCTCTAAAGTAAGTGAACTTAATCTTACTCAGAGCCTTGAGGATATCTGCCACCTGTTCCCTTGTAGGAGTGTACCTCAACTATACTGCTCCTCGTTGGACTTAGTCCCTGATGAAGTGGCACTGAATGTCAATGTGTTTCGACCAGTCATGAAACACAGGGTTCTCAAAGAGCTTAATGCAACTCTGATTATCACACATAATCATGATCAGTTCCATCCTCTTATTAAGTAGGTTCAAGAGTAATTTACGAAGCCATATGGCCTCGCACGAAGCTGTGCTTGCTGCCATATACTCTACCTCGGTTGCACTTAGTGCGACAGACTTCTGTTTCCTGCTGCACCAGGAGGCAATTCCTGATCCAAGACTGAAACAGTACCCACTGGTACTCTTCCGATCCACTGTGCTTCCAGCCCAATCTGCATCTGTAAACCCACTCAACTGGACCTCCCGTTCCTCTAATGGAAGGGGTTCTCGACCATCCCCATTTTCTCTCTGAAGTAAGTGAACTTAATCTTACTCAAAGCCTTGGTGAGGATATCTGCCACCTGTTCCCCTGTAGGAGTGTACCTCAACTCTACTGCTCCCTGTTGGACTTAGTCCCTGATGAAGTGGCACCGAATGTCAATGTGTTTCGACTAGTCATGAAACACAAAATTCTCAGAGAGCTTAATGCAACTCTGATTATCACACATAATCATGATCGGTTCCATCCTCTTATTGAGTAGGTTCAAGAGTAATTTACGAAGCCATAAGGCCTCACACGAAGCTGTGCTTGCTGCCATATACTCTACCTCGGCTGCACTTAGTGCAACAAACTTTTGTTTCCTGCTACACCAGGAGGTCATTCCTGATCTGAGACTGAAACAGTACCCACTAGTACTCTTCCGATCCACTGTGTTTCCAGCCCAATCTGCATCTGTAAACCCACTCAACTGGACCTCATTGCCCTTGGTGTACTTCAATCCATACTCAACTATCCCCTTCAGATATCTGAGAACATGTTTGGCTGTTGCCCAGTGAGCCCTCCTTGGTTCCACCATGAACTGACTATGGGTATTCACTGCATAACAGATGTTTGGTCTAGTATTGACTAGATACATTAGTGATCCGATGAGCTGCCTATAGAAGGTGGGATCAGCCTCATCATCCTTCGTTGTGTCTATCTTCTTCCAGTTAGTAATCATTGGCGTGGCCATGGGTCTACAGTCTTCCATCTAAAATGTCTTCAGGATTTCTGTAGTGTATCTTCCTTGCCCCAAGAAGATTTCTCCCTTCTGCTGCCAGACTTCTAAACCAAGAAAATAGTGCATCTGCCCTAGATCCTTCATGTCGAATTTCATAGCCAGAATTCTCCTTGCAGTCCTTGATGAGCTTAGATGATCCAATAAGAAATAGATCATCTACATATAATACCAGAATTAACGGCTCATCCCCTACTCTCAAGTAGTAGAGATTGGGATCTGCGTCACTCATGACGAACCCCATATTTTGCAAATAGCCATCAATTCGCCCATACCATACCCTGGGGGCTTGTTTTAAACCATACAAGGCTTTCTTAAGCTTGCAAACATGAGTCTTCTGCTCATGTGTCTCGAAGCCCTCTCTGGTTGTTCTATGTACATTTCCTCCTCTATCACCCTGTTCAAGAACGTGGTCTTGACATCCATCTGGTGAATCTCCCATCCCATCTGCGCTGCTAGAGAGATGACGGATCTAATAGAAGTGTAGGGAGCTACAGGGGCGAAGGTTTCTTCATAATCGATCCCTTCCTTTTGGGCGTACCCCTTAGCTACAAAGCTGGCCTTGAACTTCTCTATGTTATCGTCTGCAGCATACTTGATCTTGTAGATCCACCTTGATCCTACAACTAATCTGTCATGTGATCTAGGGACTACTTCCCAGACATCATTTGTCATGATGGAGCTATACTCATCCACCATCGCATCCACCCACACCTAATGCTGAGCTGCCTCCCAAAAGCTAAGGGTTCTCCAACCTGAGCTACCAGGGCCTGGTATCTGTCAGGTTGCCTCTGTACCCTCTTCCGTCTCTAGGGGCTCCAACAAATTCTTCTACATCCTTTAGAATTTGTTGAAGCTCTCTGCTTGGTCTTCCACTAGTGGTGGGCAGTCTTACCTGCTCTCCTGCCTGCTCTTCTTTGGAGGAACTCTCCTCAGAATCCTTGTGTCGTGGAGAGGCACTTGACCCATCCTCTGTAGGTCGTTGAGGCAGTACTAGTGGATCCTCCTCAATCTGCGTATCTGTAGCCATTTTGCAGGATTTCCTGAAGGCTCTCTCCTCCATGAATTTCATGCCCCACCTTACTACCTTCCTGCTTTCTGGGATATAGATGTGATATGCTTTCGCATTTTCACTACAGCCCACAAGATAACCCTTTTCCGCAGTCTAATCCAACTTCTTCCTCTTCTCATTTAGAACGTGGCAATACACCATGCTGCCAAATATCTGAATATGGCTCACTTCCGGCTTGCTACCTGTGAACACTCTCAGGAGTTACCTTCCCCAATGCTCTATGGGGTACTCTGTTTTGCACATACATGGTTGTATTGCAGGCTTTTGTTCATAAAAATTTGGGCATATCTTGTTCATATAGCATTGCCCTTACAGCCTCTACAATGGTCCGGTTCTTCTTTTCTGCAACTCCATTCTGCTTTGGATTGTATGGAGTTGTCCATTCTCTCTTGATGCCTTCCTTTGCACAAAAGTTGGTGAAGTCTTTATCGATATACTCTCCACCATTATCCGAACGCAGCTTCTTGATCTTCTTTCCTGTTGAGTTTTCTACCAACGCTTTGAACTCTTTGAACCGTTCAAAGACTTCATCTTTGGTTTTGAGAAAATAGAACCAAGTCTTTTTGGAATGATCATCAATAAAGGTGGAAAAATACTTTGCACCACTGAGAGCAGTTGTGGACATTGGACCGCAAATATCTGAGTGTATCAACTCCAATACGCTCTTGGCCCTGTTGTTGCTTCTTGGAAATGTTGTTTTAGCATACTTCCCTAAAACGCATCCCCTGCAGACTTCATCTCTCCTTGTGCTAAGTTCAGGAGCTCCTATGACAGTCTTCTTGAGAATCCTCAAGGCTCCATGATGTAGATGTCCCATCCTTTTGTGCCATAATTCATTCAGATCTCCTTCGTCCATACTGCCAATCAGAGCCACGAGGGATTCAAGCTGGAGCTTATATAGTTTATGACTCCTTACTCCAATTTGTGTCTTCTTGCTCCAGCTAGGATGTTTGACATAAACTTTGTTTCCAATAAAGAATATGTCATAACCCTTGTTCTGAAGTTGATACACTGAGAGCAAATTCATTCCCAGCCCTGGTACATGCAAAATGTTTGTGGCCTGAATCTTGTTGCCAACTTCTGTCTGAAATGTTATGTTACCTCTTCCAACAGGGGTACACTTGGCCTTGTTTCCCATACTAATCTGGAAATTCATCTATTCCTCTTGGTAGCTCGAAAAACATTCTCGAACCCTCATCATATATGAGCAGATGCTCCACTGTCAATATACCAAACACCTGGAGGAGTCGTGCTTGACACACAAGCGAGATCCTCCTCTAGTCTAGATGCCAGCACCGTCATGTCATGTTCCCTTTGCGTTTCTGCGTGCTCTGGGGGAATGCGTGAGTCCTTCTGACTGCGTGAACCCTTCTGAGTGTCAGATCTTTGGTCCATAGCAGATCCTCCTTTTCTATCTTTAGTCTTTTGCTCCGATACCATGTGAAATTTTCAAATTTGAAAATTATTACTACAGTGATTGATTTATTTTGCCTACTTATTAGATAACTTATTTACAGATGCTTCAGTAAATTTTGAAATAAACACAGCTGCAGTACTTCACTCTAATCAAAAGCAGAAGAACAAAATAACACATGTAGCACAATAGAAACAACCATATGAACAAAGTTATTTTTGGACAATTGTCCCAGATGAGGGTTTGTATTTATCTTCAGCAATGAAAAGATCTTTTACAGAAGTCTTGGTGAGCAAAGTAAATTAGCATACACCTGGCATGATTTTTCCGGACACTGGAAGAATTCCTGACTCTCGGGGTGACCTTCTACACCCTCTGCGTCATCCTACGTAGCTGCTCTGCACAATCCCTCCCTGGACTGCGTAACTCTGCGTTGAGGGGTTGGTGTTGCTGCTCAGCACTCCCTTCTCTTCACCCTTCTACTTTCTCCTTCTTCGTTCGATGACTTCTCCCTCCTCCTTCTGCCTCTGCAATTCTGCCTCTACAAACTCACCCACTAAAATCGAATTCTCTTACTTCAGAATCGATTTCCTTCGCGTACTAAGAATGTCCCCGGCTTTATTTCCAAATGACCCTCAAGCCTCTTCTTATAATCTTCTCGTTGATGAATCAACGGCCAAGATTATATCTTTAATCAATGGCTCAGATTAAAAGATGACTTGATCTTCGTTTTCTAGAAGATTCACACTCTGCTTTATTAATACCCTTTAATTATTTAATTTCCCTAAGTTTAGACTTAGGGTATACATTAAAATAATTAATTATTTTAATACAGCAAGATCCGAGTGGAATTTCCACAAACAATTTCTGGGTTCTCTGGATAACTGTTGTCCAAGCCTCTCCACCAATTTTGAGACTTGGAACACTTCCCAATGTTATAAAATCAACAAACACAAGCTTTGTTGCATGCCTTGGCTCAACCATAAATTGGCCAGCTTCCTTCACTGGATACATCACCATAGCTACTTTCTGGTCACCCCGACTAGGTGCTCCCTCTAACATTGAAGCAAATCCTCCTCTGGTAATCTTGGTTTCTCCCTTTGTCACAAAAGCAAATCCTCCTATCACTATTGCTCCCTATACCACTAAAGCCTAACCTGTTGCTTGGCATGGCCCCCTCATAGAAGGCATACAGCTCCTAGAGACCTCTCATCTCTAAGCATCTAGTCTGACAATCTCAACCCATGACATCCTCTTGGAAGGTTGTTCCTTCCACTCTGCCAAACCGTCTGCTCCCTCTGAACTCAAAGCTCTTCTAGTCATCTGGTACGATCCTAGATGTCCTAACAATTTGTACAATCCTCCCTCTCGAACATCAATCACTCATGCTGAGTCTATGCTCAAGCCCTTAGGCCATACAAGAACCTAACCATCTGGTGACGGGAGCAATAGTCTCCTCATAGTCTTTCTGGGGGGGATCCTCTTGCCTCAAACCTCACTTTGTACTTCTCCATGTTGCCATATGTTGCATGAATCATCACCTTAGCAACCTCACAATGAACTTGTTCTTCCTTTTCGCAAACCCCATTCAAGAGCCATGGAAAATGAAAAAAATCATAACCAAGCAATCATTTTCTAGTATCTAATGCATACAAAAGGACAAGATGCTGACAAAAAAATCAAAGGAGAAACAAATATGATTGGAAGTACTTATCTCTTGATAAAAGAAGAAATTTGTTGAGGGTTGAAGAGAATTATCCACTCCCTCTTAATCTCTTCCTCCTTGCAGAAATCATTGAAGTCCCTAGAAGTATACTCTCCTCCATTATCTGACCTCAAAACCTTGATCTTCTCTGTCAAGTTCTCCACTTGAGCCCTGAACTCCTGAAACCTACTAAAGACCTCATTCTTTGCCTCATGAAAAAATTACAAATGAATGTTAAAAGAAGTATTATTTCTGAAGTCCATCTATAATCTCATCAAGTTTAGATTCATTTGACTTCTTTTGTAGTGGATGCTCGTCGTCATCATCAATATTGGATGTCGATGCACATTGCTTTTCCTTCCTTTTCTTCTAAGGACACTGGGAGGCGTAGTGTCCAAAATCATGACAATTGAAGCGCCTGATCTTTTGACATATCAAACTTCTTCTTGTCCTGAACTAGACCGGATCTTCTACCTGTATTCTTTTTATCCAACTTTCCAAAATTTATTCTTCCTTTTCCTTTTCTTACATGAGTTGCATGGGCTTGAGTTTCATCATCCTGAGGTCTCTGTAAGTTTCCCTTGGACAACAATCTGGCCTCCTCTTGGCCACAATCAGTCCATAGGTTATCAAAGTTGGGCAGTTTATCTCGTGCACAAACTCCCTGAAAAAATGGATCCCACGAGGAAGGGAATCCATTGAGAGTCATTGTAACAAGCTTTACCTTGTCCTGAGGATGAACCACATTAGTTGGTTTGAAACGTCGACCTAATCCTAATGATGTGATTACTCTGAAAGTTCTTTTATCTATATAAACTTTACATCATCAATGGCATCTCCAATGATTTTCATTTCATCTTTCAACTAAGAGAACCTCAAAAGATAATTAACAACAAAATCTGATCTAGACATCATAACAATCTAGTTGATGCCTCAAGGTTAGTTTCCTGCCAGTGTTGTCACTTTGGAACAATCCCACCAAGGCATCATACACTTCTTTAGAAGTCTTCAACTCAGCAACATGTGGAATCAAGTGATCTTTTATGGAATCTATCAAGATTCTTTTAGCCTTGGCTTCATTCTTCAATTGTTTGGCTTTCTCCTCAGCTCCCTCTGGCACTGGAATGACTTCAATGGCTGCTCTTTCAACAAAGCTCTGCTATTTCCTGATGATTTTTCACACAATATTTATGCCACTATTATCATTGAATAATTACACTGCGAAAATTTCAACAGTAAATGCAGTGGAAACAGTAAAGATCGTAGAAAGACAACCATGCACAATACGCACAATCTTTTTACCCTGGGAAATCCAACCTTGGGAGAAACCCAACAACTTCTCTTACGAATAAATTCAAAATCCAACTTCTGCTCATCCAAACAAGATGACCTTTAGATCAATCTTGCACCTCTCGGAAAGAGGAATCCAACAAAAATATCATCTCCACCATATGAGCAATCCAAATTGGAGTTTGGCCCTAGTTGCCAAATTTAATAAGTATTTCCTTCACGCTTCTAGCTCCATGACTTTCCTTGCATACCCATGACTATCCTCACATGAGTCATGGCTTTCCTTTGCATATCCATATCTATCCTCGCATGTGCCACATCTTCTTTGTACTTGATCAAGATTTAACTTGCATGAAACATGATTGTCCTTGCATGCAACATGACTTTTCCTTGCACCACCATGAATGTTCTCGCATGGTCCATGACTATCCTTACATGGGTTGAAAACTACTCTATCTAACTTCAACTTGAAGATTCAGACTTCCACTGGGTGGCTAACCTTCCTTTGCAATCTCCCTCGAAAGCTAGACTCCCTCTGAGCCTACACAACCTCCACTAGCTTGCTCTACTTCCTATGCACACTCTAATCCACGTGCTCTTCAAAGTACTTCAAATACCATGTTGGAATTTCCATAGACCCTACCCTATATATGGTCTATGGCTAACCAAGCACACAAACACACAGTGGAAATCTACAACAGTGAAATCAATAAAGTGCATAGAGATATTGAGCCCAAAGCTCGTTTTTATATTATTCCATTAATAAAAGAATCATGGGGCTCCCGTACCGAGGATCATGGCCCTTCAGATCACTAATACAGCTAGTATACATAGTATACAAAAGATTAGGGCTTGAGGTCAGGACTTAGATCCATTAGATCCTCAATCTACCCGTCAAATACATAATAAACAATATGACTTACTTGTTGTAGAAGTCCTTCTCCTTCAGCCCTTTCAGTCTTCTTTATCCACTCTTCTAGCTGTCCTTTGCCTACACCACACAGTGATTGGTGTCCTTTCTAATCTTTGTCAAACCTAGCTGCTCATAATGTGTTTAGCCCATCAAATACATTGCATATCAACCTTCAAATAACTTCAGCAGCTCACAGTGAATTAGTTTTTCAATTCACTATATATCAACCCTCAAAATATCAGACACTCACAGTAGATCTTTTCCTTCAAACCACTGCACACTAGCCCTTAAAACCAATGTGGAAACAGTCGAAGTCCAGATTAAATTGAAAAGGGTCAAAAAGTTGAAAAACTCGATAAAGTCTGGTGTTTTTTGAAAAAAATCAACAAAATTAAAAAAAAAATACAAAATTATTCAATTTTTTTTTTTTTTAAATTTAGCATCTAAAGTATCCACAACATCAAATAAATGCATTTCCACATAAACATAGCATCTAAAGTATCCACAACATCAAATAAATGCATTTCCACATAAACATGTAAAGAAAGCTAATATATAATATGTACATGAATTCTAGTGCTACAAGACATATCAAAATAGTGAATCAAGTCTTGAATCTTGAGTCCTGTCTCAGTCTCAACTCTCAAGAGTCAAAATATCAACAAAAAATATAATAAACGTATATCATGAGTCATCTCCATATCATAAAGCAATGAGCCACTAAGATCCCCTACCCCTTTTACAGGAATAGGAAATGGCTTTGCCTTTTCCTCTAGAGGAAGAAGGCCTTGCCCCTAGGGATACAAATGGACTCAATCGTCCTCTAGAAGCAAATAAAAGCGGTGTCCTTTGTCCTCTGTCGATGTTGCTGCCCATCCTAGATGGTGTCACCTCCTCCTCCACATCCTCCTCTTGCTCTACCTCCTGACCCTACTCCTCCTCCTCTACCTCTGGCTCCTCATCCCCTGCAACTGCTACCTCCTTTGGCGCTAGTGCCTTTGGATCTATTTGCCCCTCAATCAGGTGATGCACTCAGTGCATCCCTTCTACCCATCGCTAGCCTCTACTTAGGCCTGAGGATTCTTGAACCTTGTGCCACTAGCCTCAACAGGCCTCTCAGCCCTCTATTCCTCTGCCTGAGGCCTCTTTAACCCAGCTATGGTCCTCCCTTTCTTCTACTTATGGTTCTGAGGCCCTGCAGCCCTTTCTCATTACACAGAACTGACCTCAGCCTAGTAGCCTTTCTCCACCAGCAAACAGAGATGATCCATGGTTGTTCCGACTAGCACAGACCCATCACGTCTAGCAGACAGATCTACAAGGATATTTGGCCTCCTTCACAAGACCAAACTCTTCCTTCCTCAGATCTGCGGCTTCTTCACTAGGGTTGGTGTTTATCTTAAAATGAATTGCAATGTTTAGCTCTGTTCTCATTCATGGAAACCCTCTTACTTGCCCTCAACCCTCCACAGTACCTTTGTTCACATGGGCCGAGGCACTCAGCATCCTTCAAGGGTTACAGTAGCATGGTTGGATTTCCTCTATTGGCCTTCAAACAAGCTTGGCCTTGCTCTTCTGCCCTCCAAGATCTTGGCACCCTTGCTCCTCCTCTAACCTTTGACTCGGCCTTCTCAGAACAGGAGTTGTGGTCTTCTCTCAAGGGTATCTTGGCCTCCACGAGCAGAACTCAGTCCTCCACTAGTGCACACCTTGCACAACAGAAGTCAGTCCTCCACTAGTGCACAGCTTGCACAACAGAAGTCACATCTCTCTTGCACACACTAAGTCTCTCTTTTGTCTCTCTTTATACTTTTCTTTTGGGTCATTTCGAAAACCTCTAGATCTTAGGGTTTTAGCCTCTCAACCCATTAGAATAAACAATTATTTTCTTAGGTCCTAAACCCATTGCTTTGGGTACAAAACCCCACATTTGGGTAAGTTGCCCAACCGATTCCTTTAGTAGGGTTTTCCCTCCCACAAATACCTTCCTAACCTACCCAAAATTCTAAAACAAACTAGGATTCATAAGTCAACACTTTACATACAGAGGCTGGACATTCACAAGAACATAGTACATGACTGCTAATTCTGAATCCATTAAATGGCAATTACATGCATTGACCTCTTGCATATTCTCCCACTTAAAAGGGTGAGATTTCTGTCCAAGCTATTATAATCATGACATTATTATCTTCAATTTCGAAAGCAACAATTCATAAAGCTCATTTTGATCTCCAGGCCAATTAATATTTTAATGCTTCTAGCTTGTACTCTACAATATAAAACCTGCTATTAGTAAACATTGTGAACTTGAAATGCTAATTCCTTACAGAGGAACTCAAGAAAATACACAGGAGTCAACTATCAAATACTGGACCTCAAAAGCAGATGCTCAACATTTTGGACTAATGGTAAATCAAAATTTGCATGCAGGAGAAAATACAACATTTTGGACTAATAATAAATCAAATTTTGCAAGCAGAAGGAAATACAACCTTCAGGTGTGCAACGCCGTCCACCAAAATGGTGTAAACCCACATATGTTGCTTTAACGTCGCTGTTGTTATATATTAACAATGTGGGAAGATTACGATCTGGATAGTTTGGGATACAGTCTGTTGAGATTATCTTAACAAACTTTGTAGCTGGGTATTTCGTAGCCAACTCATCCAAGCACTGTCCAAGGATGCCGCATTCTGGAACTCTGCAAAATATATCCATAATAAGCAGGCTTGATCTAATCAAATGTATTAACCAATGCTTCTCTAACTCTAACCAATAGAACACATTAACCCCAGGAGAATTATGAAGGAAGCAACATTAACTGAATCACAGATGACTCATTATGATATCCCTAAAGAGCGTATCCTTGTCAACCCAATAAAAGATTACTAGTCATGCATACATCTTGCTGAAAGCTACCCTTATATTCTTATTTTTTAATCAGATGTTGATATACAGAAGGGAGGATTTAACAACATCAGAGCTTGCAAATGAACACAGCATGAACACCAAAGAAGGAAGTGAGCTGCCCCACTAAGTGGAAAAATGACGTACCCTTTACAACTAGGAAAGTAAAGAAAAAGAAGCCACAGCACATTTCTGTCTACCAAAATCTCAAACATTACAGGGAACAAAATATAAATATTTTTGCATTCTACCATTTGCCTACAAACATTGAAAGAAATTGAAATTTGAAATCATATAAATGTCTTTAAATCAATTGGATTGAAGGGCAAGTCTGCATGTAATTTTCATCCAAGTGGGGAGTTCTATATGCATGTCCTAGGAAAACTATATACCTAAGCTAAGCATAAATGTGAAATAATAAAAGAGAATAAAAGGGAAAAGAGAGGGATACCCACTACCACTACATATAATGCTACAGCAAAGGAAGATCTACGTTTGAAGTATACACTACATAATCCAGACATGCAGGCCAAGTAGCACTCCACATAGCTAGGATAAAATGGAATCAAGGGAGGGGAGGACCAATAAACAGTT
This sequence comes from Pinus albicaulis, assembly GCA_034641835.2. Lineage (NCBI taxonomy): Eukaryota > Viridiplantae > Streptophyta > Pinopsida > Pinales > Pinaceae > Pinus > Pinus albicaulis. Next base: position 1,243,904,099 of record CM076582.1, read on the forward strand.
GTCCATCATCTATGATGTCCAGACTCCAAATTTCCCACAAGCTAGTAAAGAATGTTCATAACTATACAAAACATTTGTGCTGGCGAAGAATTCAGCAACATACTTACCTATTGCTCAGAAAGTGTTAATCTTTCTGTGAAAGGGATGCATCAGTGGTAAAGAGTCCCATGAAGGCAAATTGTCTCATGGCCCTTTTTCATCTGTTTTTGGCACATAGAGTTACCAAGTAAAAAGAGGTCACACTACTTGTTGCATAAGAAAATGTGGAGTGGGTGAGTTGGCACATGTGGACATGTGCTTACTTGACCTTGGCACAAGGGGAGTTCATTACTTGAGTTAGTTACTTGGAGAACCATGCTTGGCACGAGGTGTGTTAAAAGTTAAAACCAATGGCCGTTAGCACATCTGAGGCACACTACTTGAGAAAGGGTGTATTCTCTTTGGTTGAGGTCCAACATTGTTGGAGGAAGACACTCTTGGAAGGTGCATGTGTTGATCAGAGTGGGCTTTTTGTAAACTTTAAAGGGGGAGTGCTCCACTTGTGGACCCATTCTCATTTGTGGACATAGTCTATGGTTTTACTTTATGTGGAACTTATTTAGTCCTCTTATTCTATAAAAGAAAGGAGGAGCGCATCACTTCAAACAATTAGTACTTTCTTTGTTTTGCTATAGTATAGAAAGTAAAGTAATGTGATAGTTGTAGTGTCATGAACATGAGAAGAACAATGCTCTAGGGGCATATTTGCATTGTGAGCTTGTGAGAAGCTACATAATCTTCTCTTAGAAATAAAAGGATTTTCTGCAAGGAGGCAGGGATAAGGAGGGAGATGAGACTCTCATATAATCCTCAGCAGAATGGGGTTGTGAAGAGAAATAGCTAGCTCACCATTGGTTCTACCAAGGCTATTCTACATGACCAGGATCTGCCTATGTTTCCTTGGGCAAAGGCATGTAACACGACAGTATATGAGCAGAATAGGAGTCCTCACAGGATATTGTGGGACAAGACTCCTAAGGAGGCATTTACAAGGCTGAAGCCAAATATAGGACACATGATGATATTTGGCTGTTCAGTTTATATCCATGTTCCTATAGAGAAGAAGATGAAGTTGCAGCCCTCAGGAGAGAAAGGCATATTTGTAGGATACAGTGAGACATTGAAGGCATACAGGATCTTCATTTCAGCAAGGAGGAAGACAATGCTTTGCAGGGATGTGAAGTTCAAGGAGGAACTAGCATCTAGGAAGTCTCTGTTGATTTTTCATGATCTTCTAGTCTGATAAACTTCCAATGATTTCTCAATTAATGCTTCTTGTGTCAAATTAATCATTAAACAATTATCAATAAAAAATCTCCACTGCAAAACAATAATGACAGTAGAATCATGAAGAGACAGCTAAACACAAGAGACAAAAAAATTTACCTTGGGAAAACCCTAACTAGGGAAAAACCCAGCAACCTTTTTCTTAGAGAAATTGTCCAATTCAACAAGAGATACAATCTGATTTTTCCAGTCAAATTAGGTCAAAATGACCACATGATATACACAGGTCAAACTTGGTCATACTGCTCAAGAAACAAGTCTGAATTCTGGCCAGAATTCGGTCAACTTAGTCCAGAACAAAGCTCGGTCAAAAGCTCAGAGAATTCTGTCATTCTGATCTCAAAATGATTCGGTCTGTTGTCCAGATTCCAGAAGAATGTTAGGTCAACGATAATCAAAGAAATCAGAATATGCTGCTCCAAAAACTCATCATCCTCCTTAACTCGCATGAGTGAGCACAGAATATAAAAGATATGTTGATCGGAATTGATGCCAAGGAGGGAGGTCGAATGGTGTATATAATTATAAAGTAGTTTAGAGTGCCCCAAGGGGCATGTCCCTATCGTTGGGACTACTTAAACAATTGGAGCGGACTTGAATCCAAATTTTATTTTTCATTCCTTTCTGTCTTGTGGGCTGATGTGGCTAGGGAATACCTCCCCTATTTACCTAAAATTCAACACTCCCTCTTAGCTAGAGAGGTATTCACCTTGACAGAGGTTCTCTTTCTTGAAAAATTTCTTTGTACAAAGAAAAAAGGTTAAATGAGCTAGCTATGTTAACGTATCCATCCACTTCATGTTCTATTCCAGAACTATATGAAAAGCATCCTGCATCTGCATCAGCATCATGCAAAGTGATTTGGTTGCCTACTATTCAACTCTCCTTTCCAAATGGATCCAGTCACCCACAAGCCAATGGCCTTATGGGGTTCCATTGGCCAAATACCCTTTTGGCCTTCTGGGGTCAAGACTGGTCCCAGGTCCACCAATTATCCAAGTCATCACCTAGAACCTAGTCAACACCTGTGACCTATCGTGAAACCCTGGGTAATTACCATTCTTACATGCCAATGAATGGTAATACGCTTTCCCAATGCTAAAATCACTCACTCTACCCACTAGCCAAGTACCTCTTGGCAATCTAGGGGAGCACTCTAGGCCTTGATGCTCCTTGCGCCATTCTCCCTAGCCACATTACATGGCCCCTGGTCAATACCATTAACCTATCAATATCCTAACCTAGGGATAATGTTTGCCCCCTTATGCTACAACATCAACACTTCCTAACTCATGGAAGCATTCTCAACAAATCTAAGCTTGTCCCTAAAGTAAACTTCACCCTAGGACAAAGGATTTGTGAGAATGTCAGCAACCTACTCGACTATAGAAATGCATTGGAGCCTTACTGCTTCCTTTTGTACCATATCTCGGATATAGTGGTACTAGAGCTTAATGTGTTTCAACCTATCATCATGGTTGTCTCCTGCACCTGTTCCAACAATCCTATGAGTACTTACAAAGCCACACTACTTCCCAACTCACCAAACTAGTTGTGCAATATACTTGGCCTCTGCAATGTTGAATGCAACAAATGTCTGCTTCCTGCTCATCTTGAAACAACATCCTAATGTGCTCTTCCTGTCCTTTGCACTCTTTGCCCGATCTGTATATACCTGCAACTGTACTTCATCAATCGAGACATATCTCAATCCATAATTGACTACTCCATGCAAATATCTCAATACATGCTTGATCCATATGCCTTGGCTTAATCATAAGCTGACAGGTTCCCTTCACTGGATTCATCACCAAAGTTGTTTTATGATCACCCTAACTGGGTGCTCCATCTGACATTAAAACAAATCCTGTTGTAGCAATCTTGGCTTCTCCCTCTGCCATTTAGCTTCTTTAGATTGGTAAACATGGCAGTGGCCATGGACTTGTCGTCCATTATCCCAAATCTCTGAAGAAACGTACTAATATGCTTACTTTGACCAAGGAAAATCTCACTCGGTTTTTGCCACGCTTCTAGTCCCAAGAAGTAATGCGTCCAACCAATATCCTTCATCTCGTACTCAGAGGTCAACTCTCTCTGACAATGTAGCAGGGCTTGACTACTCCCTCTATCACGGAGGCAAATCCTCCTGCCAAATCCTCCTGCCACTATTACTCACTCTGTCACGTGAATCCTTCTGCTCCCGTCCAAAACAAGTCATATGATTACAAGATCAACCAAGACTCATTAGATATCCATCCATCCGAGAATACCATGAACTATGTTCGTACAATGCTTTCTTTGGTCAACTGACAGGAGATTCCCTCGCATGTACCTCAAATCCCTAAGGTAGCTCTATGTACACTTCTTCTTACTCAATTATCTATTGAGGAAAGCAATCTCTACACCTACCTGATGTAATTACCAACTCATAATAGAAGTAACAAAAATAATAGTTCTAATAGAAGTGTACCTAACAATTGGAGCAACTGTCTCCACATAGTCCTCTCCCTCTTTCTAGGAGAATCACCATAAATCTTGCTTTGTAGTTCTCTTTGCTGCCATCTACGGCATACTTTATCTTCTAGATCCAATGGGAAGTCACCACTAATTTCTCTTTGACACAATTTACTCCATCATGACATCCTTCAAACTTGTTGGCATGCCTGCTCCCTCTGAACTAGGAGCTCTTCCAGTCATCATACACAGTTCGAGAAGTCAATACAATTTCTCCCTCTTGAACACAAATCATTGATCTTGGAAGAATCCCCTAAACACAAACTTTGCTTCGTTCTTCCAATGCTCTCATCCACTGCCAGAGCCTTGGCAACCTTCACGATGTACTTGTAACCCTCACTAGGAGGCCATGGAAGAAACAATTATAACCCAACAAAAGAAACAAAGACAAAAGGCCAACTTAATAATAAAGCAATAATTAAGGAAGAAAAATACAAATAGTACTTATCTTTCGTTCTGGGGATTGGAGGGATTTGACAACTCCTCGCTTTATTGCAGAAATCATTGAAATCCATTTGCAAACTCATCATCCCTATCCTCATCATCAGCATGTTGCTTTCCTTTCCTTCCTTGCATAAGCTAGGGTTTCTTCTTTCAGTGGAAACATCGATCTAAGTCTAGCTCTAGTGTATTATCCACAAACCCTAGGGCTTTCTTATCCAAGACTTCTAGTCTTTTAGGATTTACAAATCCTAGATTTCCAATTTTCATCTATGCCTTTTGTAAGTCCAACAAACTTTGTCATATGCAAATTTTAATTCCATATCCAAACGTCCAAAACCATAGTCCCCATGCCTTCCATCAACCAAACCTTAATAAATGAACAATCATCAAGTGACATGAGCAAGGTCTACACTTCCTTTAGAGTAATTAGCAAAGTCTATCCACAAGATGTATTCACAGAGATGATTTCTTTCAACCCTTTCAAACTAAGTAACTCGACCTCTTCAAGTGTATGTATATATCACATTTGCCTATACACTTTTACATGCCTTTATTTTGATATTTTGAAGAGGATTTGTCATGGAATGAAAAATGCCAATTTTTTTGGTGAAATTTTAAGTACTCGCTGAATTTTTTATTTATTGAGTTTTATACCCAATATTTCCGGAGTCCAAGTAATACTCTAATTCTTGAGCTTTATCGAATCATTCCCCAATCCAATTCATATGGATTTGACTGTATCTATGCCATAATGTGCTACCTCACTGTTATTGGCATAGGGCAGTTACACACATTGAATTTTGGATGGTCTAGGAGACGGTTCAACGAAGGGATTATGGATCTTTGAGTGGCATTACATCAGAAAGAACTCTTACAAATTTTGAAATCGTAAATAAACCAGGAAAATTTTAAATGTTGATTTTTGCAACCAGTTACATGAGACAATAAGATGTTTCCATATTCAGAAATGGTGTCCTTAATTCTAGTCTTATAAGTCCAGACCTTGATAACTAGATTTTCTAGGTCTTTCCAAGTTTTTGAATGATTCTTGCTATACTAACATTATAAAGTTGCTTAATGAGGCTTTGTGCTATATTTTCCAAACCTTTCAAAATCTTTGAATGATTCTTGCCATTTTGTTTCTTTATGAAGACCTGTTTAGGATACATACGTAAATATATAACATCAACAAGAATATTCTAATCAAGATGCAACAAGGTATTTACTATATATAGTATGCAAACACTCAGGGATGATATAATGATCATAACGAAAGGTTGTACTCACTTATCTTGGTACAGACCCTGCCTATAAATCTAAATCTCTTAATCCTTGCCATGGCCTTTAATGGCGTAATGTTCCTGAGTAATTAATCGCTTAAGGGACGAAATATCCTATTGATCCCTGTAGGCTATAGTCCTCAATAAAGGGGAAAACCCCAAAATACCCAATGTATGGGCGAGTTTTGGGGCAGCTGGGCAAAGAAACCGAAAATTGGGGTTTGAAGTAAAGTTTACTCAATCAATTAAGAAGAGGAGACCCCTTTGGGAATTCTATAAATATGAGAGGGATGAATTCATATTGAATCATCATTGGATTGGATCATTTTACCTCTATTTTTTGGGTCTGAGGCTCTGAGGGTTTTAAGACCCCTTTTCTCCCTTGTCAATTTTGGTGGTGAAAGATTCCACCCTAGTTGAGACCAATCTATCTTTCCTTCATTCTGTTCTGGCACAGGAAAATCCTTTGGAAGGCAGCTGAATCTCTGTTAATTTGACCTTCTTGTTCGGGTACAGGATTCTTCTTTTTTAAGGAGTAGCGAGGTATAGTTTCTGGGCAAAGTCTGTGACAAGTTTATACTAGAGGTTGAACAAAAATTTCTGAGGTGGAAGGTCTGGACAGAACGTGGGTCCCAAGGCTTGAAAACCTCGCATGGACGGCAGACCATTTTTGCATTTTGAGGGTATCATAGCAGGAACAAGCTCTTTCAAGAAGACTGGAACTCCCATTCTGAAGCAGCATCAGGGCTTGTGATAAGGTACCCAAAGTCTGAGGCCAGGCGGGCCCTCCCAAAGTAGAATTTTAGTTTTTTGGGTAGATTGGATGCTTGACTGTGATGAAGACGTTCTACTGTGAGTAACACATGGAATCTCTGAATCGTTTTGAAGCACATATCTTACTTCCGAGATCAACTGTATCCTTTCAAGGTAGGTTAAGAGCTTGGGCAGCCCTAATCTGAGGGCCTCCGAGCTGTTCTGAGCACACCAAGACCTCAATCCAGTACTGTACAGTACTGCCACAAGTCTCAGGAAATCTAGTATAGTCTGAGACGAGCTGAAGCAGAAGTAATGTCCTGAGGTAACCGAAGCTGTGGAAACTAACGCTGAGTGTGATTACGGAGGCTAAGGAAGGACAGGAACAAGGATCTGAGACAAGCGAGACCTGTAGCAGAAGAAGGGTTTAAATATTGAGTTTGATCAGATCAGGTTGCATGCAGAAGTTTAAGGATTGATTTTCTCTGAACATGTGATTAGGGTATGCCAATTTTCAAGTGTCAAAACCTGATCTCTGCCTGGACGCAAAATTATATGAATCACTGTGGTATGGTTTAATTAAAGTTGCATTGTGTTGGTGACTTTATTGTTGACTGAAGTTGCTTTAATTGGAATAATTCGTTCTTCTCAGTTGTGTATCTTAATTACCGGTGCTATTCATCAGAAGAGTGCATTGCTTGAATCAGATGTAATTATTATTTGACAATGGAAACTTCTGCCCCAACCCTAATCCCCCAAGGAAACCTAGTCCAGAAATTAACCTAGCATGCTACAAAAGGCTAGTTGATATAATCTTAACATAACAATTCATTATTATTTAATATTAACAGATAAGGATATTTCAAAATCGGTACAACTTGAATTTAAGAATTTTGATCATTGAGAATGGAATAATTATCTAACAAGTAATTATGCATTTTTCTGTCAATTGGGTTTATCACAGGTGGTTTGGAGGAATGATTGTTATCCTACCCGCCCAGGTTTGATTCCTGCAAGTGACATGTTAAGCTCATATTGAGCATATTATTGTAATGGCTTCGAGCCTTGTCGTTGTATGGCCTTGATCCCTGAAGAATATCTTACCCTTGCCTACAGGCTGCAGGGTGGGGTGCTTGGTTCCACAGAAAAAAATAAAAAAAACCATGCATTTTCTCCTACATGTGTAATATGTTTAAGAAGAAACTATGCATTCTTTGCTTTGTGCGAAGCCCAAAATTGTGTAAAAGTGGGAAATCATCAACCTAAAACTACTACTTCAAAGTTCCTACAAAATAGTCAGTCAATACCCATCCTTGTACAAATGCACCACCACCCAGACATCAGGAGGTGCTTGTGAAACCTCACGAACAAAGTCAGCACCAACAATAGGCAGCACTGATCCAAAGCGTGGTTTCCTTGCTACTTCTTTCAACTCTTCTAGTCGCTTCTTCCTGTAGAAACATCAAGAAAAAGACTTTTAAGCTACACATCATTTTGTAACCCTAAAGTTTCTCTATTGAAATAAGGCTAACATCAAATAAAAAGTTTATTTCTTAAACTTTAGTTGACAAAAATAAATTGTACATGAAATTAAAATTTTATTAAATAGTAGCAGAACAACACTTGCCAGCAGCAGCCATAGCCCACCGTAGCAAGACTCTAAATAGTGAATATGATAGGGATATTTACTTGTTATATTTTTCAATCAACGTAGGACAAATATTGTCACAATTGATAACTTGTTTTCCTATTATTGTGGTTAGTTGAGATGTAGCTTAAAAAATTTATGTTATTGTAATATTTTGAAATATTTTCTGCAAGCTTATTGAGCTATGTGCTTTGAAAAGCATGTTAGTTTTTTGATGTAAAAGCTATTTAAAATTTTGATATTCTGAATGAAAAGTAGTCAGAAATTTTTAATTCACACTTCATCCTAGAACTCTGCTCTTGAATAGTTTCAATCCACAACACTGGCATCAGAGCATTCCAATCCAGCCTTGGGTTTGGGTATCTCCTCACTGTTCTTTCTGCCTTCCAATTCACATTGGCCTTGGATATTGACTTCTGAATTTCATTTCTCTCCAACATCCAAGAGCTTTGCAGCTAGAGATGTAGTTCACTTACAGGTGTCTGAATTTTTTGGTGTGTGCTGCGTGGATCCCATTGCAACTAGTGTTCTTATTTGGAAGTGAGTTTGCCATGAATCAACTTGAAACTGTTTATTTTATTTGAAGATCAATTCTTTCTCTAGACAATTGGTTTCTCATTCTTACTAACACGTGCAATAGTATAGCAGCTTCCAAGACCAAGGAACAAGCATGTTGTGGCCAACGTCATCAAGAATCCTATGGTCATATTGACCAAGTGGCAGAATCCAAAGGATATTAAAGGAATTTGTACAAGGGGATGGATTTGATACTTTCTTTTTATGGTCAATTTGATAGTGATTTTAGGGAGGCATCACGGTCATGTTATTTCTCATTCCATGCAACTCAACAAGCACTAAATTTCCACCTTTCTACTATTTCTCAGCTAGTGAATGGTCTATACAATTACCCCCAAATCAAATAATCATCCATTGCTCTTTGGTTTCAAAATCATCAAACCTACAATAAGCTATCTGCCATAGAAAGAAACATGAAGATTTAGAGTTCAATCTAAAAATTATTTTAATAGTTGTCAATAATGCACTTTTCATGCTTGAGCTAATCATATGCCTTTTAAAGTATATTAAATGTTTACTAAAGCGAAACTTGAAGTTATAAGGAAAGGTGTTTACCTTGATCATTTTTAGAGAGTAATTTGTTTATAAGTAATTTTGACCAAAGGTATTAACTCTATTACGAAAGGCCAATCCAATCAAAATTTAAGAAACTAGAGTTTGTTATTATAACAGGGACCATGTCAAACCACTAGTTAATAGTGGTGCATCAAGGCACTTCACTGGGTACAAAGAGGCTCTCTCAAATTTGATTGAAAACAAAACCATTTGGAGATCATACTTGGAGACAATGCCACCTATCCCGTGAAAGGGACAGGGATTGTTAATATTCATTTAAATCAAGGTCAAATCCTTCATCTAAAATATGTATTATATGTACCTAACTCGAAGAAGAACCTGGTATCTATTTTGGCAATGGAAGACAAAGGCTTCAAGGTGGCATTTATTGATGGGAAGGTACACATTTGGCAAAGGAACTTCAGAGATGCTTTTACACTTGGATTTAGGGTTGAAGGTCTTTGTCAGGGTTGTGCCAAAGGGAAACATACAAGGGGACCATTCCCCTCCAGTGAAAATAAGACTACTGACATTCTGCAAATTGCAATTGATCCATTATGATTTATCTGGTACGTTGCCCGTAACAACTTTGGAAGGATATTTGTACTATGTTTATTTTGTGGACGACTTCTCTCTCAAAACTTGGATCTATTTCTTGAAGAAGAAGGGCGAAGTGTTCAAGTGGTTCCACTCTTTCAAGGCCTTGGTTGAAAATCAAACAAAGAAGAAGATCAAAATATTGAGGACCGATAATGGAACCGAATATGAGTCAAATGAGTTCAATGAATATTGTAGAGAAGCTGGCATTAAGAGGGAGACCACTACTACATATACTCCTGAGCAAAATGGAGTTGTCGAAAGGAAGAATTGAACCATCATTGAAGCTACTCGCGCCATGATTCATGACCAAGGCCTACCAAAGTTCTTATGAGGAGAAGCTTCCAACACTGCCGTGTCTGTTCAAAATAGATGCCCACATCAAGCATTGGACTCCAAAACTCCCAAAGAAGTTATCGCTGGTAAGAAACCTGATGTTTCTCAGTTTAGAATTCTTGGTAGTCCCATGCATTTTCATGTGCCGAAAGAAAAGAGAAGCAATCTAAATGCACATGGGAAGAAGGGAACATTTGTGGGCTACAATGAAACTTCAAAGGCATATAGAATCTATGTGCCTGGCCAAAGAGAAGTGGAAATAAGTCATGATGTCACCTTCGATTAAGATGTTGCCCTTGGGAAGGTTAGAGATATTTCTATTCCAAGGAAGGGCAAAGATGAAGATGCAGGAAAGCAGGAAGAACTGACAGATGAACCGATGCTCGATGTTGAAGGTACGATGGATCCCATTGATCCACCTCCTGGGGAGCCCTTTTCCTCAAAAAGGAGACCCTCATGGCTCAAAGACACTCTCGAAGATGCCGAGAGACACATTGCACCGAGGTGAACATTTCGTGAAAGTAAGAAGTCGAACAAGTACCAAGGGTACTTAGCTGCCATGAGCACCATTGTTCAATCTGAGCCTTACACTTTCGAAGAAGCCGTGAAGCACCAAGTTTGGAAGGATGCAATGAACGAAGAGTATGAGTCGATCATGAAGAATGATGTATGTGATGTGGTTGCTAGACCCGAGGACAAGTTTGGGGTCACTTCCAAGTGGCTTTACAAAATCAAACATGGAGTTGATGGGAGTGTTGAAAAGTTCAAGGCCAGGTTCGTTGCTCGAGGCTTCTCTCAAAAGGAAGGTGTGGACTATGACGAGATATTTGCACTAGTTGCCCGATATACCACCATTCGTTCGATTATTGCCCTTGCTTCCTCTTAGAGATGGAAGCTACATAAAATGGATGTCAAAATTGCTTTCTTGCATGGCTCACTTAAGAAGGAAGTTTATGTAGAGCAACCCGAAGGGTTTGAAGTTCTGGATCGAGAGTCACATGTATGCAATCTGAAGAAAGCCCTCTATGGGTTGAAGCAAGCCCCTAGGGCTTGGTATGAGAGGATCGACAATTATCTTCTGAAGTTGGGGTTTACAAGAAGTGAAGTTGATTTGAGGTTGAAAATGACAAGCCTCTCATTTTGGTACTTTATGTAGATGATCTCTTTCTAACAAGTGCAAACCCTCTCATTCATCAATGTAAGAGGGATTTGGCTTCCAATTTCGAGATGAAAGACTTAGGGTTGATGCACTACTTCCTAGGCTTGGAGGTGGGGGCCCTAATGTTCTTGGTGAACTTCTGTCTAGACATATGCTTTGTAGTGAATACGTTGAGTCAATTTATGGTTGAGCCTCATCACATACATTAGATTGCTACCAAGAATCTCTTGAGATATTTTTGGGGCACAATCAACTACGAATTCAGATACACTATCAAGAAGTTGAGGCTCCATGGATATTTTGATGCTAACTAGGCTGGAAGTGTGGTGGATCATAAGAGCACAAAAATCGGTTGCTTTAAGCACCATCGAGGCCGAATACATTGTTGATAGTATGGCCTATTGTGAAGTTGTTTGGTTGAGGAAGCTCTATAGTGAGTTGTTTGAGCATGTGCTGGATACCACCGTGATCTATTGCGACAACCAAATTGGGATTCGTCTTTCAAAGAATCCCGTGTTCCACGACCGCTCCAAGCATATTGATATCAAGTACCACTTTATCCGGGATATGGTACAACGGGGAGCAATAAGGCTCCATCACATTGGGACTGATGAGCAGGTCACAGATATTCTCACGAAGCCCCTGGGAAGGTCAAATTCTTAACCTTTCGTGCGAGACTTGGAGTCGTGGAAAGACCCTCCTATGAGGGTCACGCATGAGTTGGACATTGAGCTCTAGGAGCTCCGGGGGGCTTGTGGGTACTTCTTGGAGCTATGAGCAACCATAGGGTGAGTGTTTCACCTTCCCCTAGTGGTGCGTTGTGTACAGGGTGAGTGGTTCACTTTCCTGTGCGATACCCCATTATGGTTAGCATACCCATAGGATGAGTGGTTCACCTTTTCCTGTTGATGCCCCAGCATATATCCTACCCATGTAGTCTGGGACTCATGGGAAGTACCCTCATCTGGCCAATGAGTTAGGAAATGAGGATAGAGACCATAGCACTACCGACGGATGCATCATTTATTGTCGTACTCTATATGCTAGGATGCATGGTGTTCAATCTTGATCTAGGATCAATTGAGGTCTTACCTCTGGACTGACTTTGGGTCAGTGGAGAGTGGCAAGGTCTTGTGACTCACTCTCGATCAATTCTTCTTCATTATTTCTTCATGGTTTAGCAGAGCAGTGATGACAAAGATGGTACAAGTTGGCAGATGGATTGGCAGGTGGACTTCTCCCTAGTTGACAGGGAGTGTTAAAATGGCAACTAGGGCCAAACTCCACCTTGGACAGCGCATATGATGGAGATGATGTTTTTATTGGATTTCTCTTTTCGAGAGGTGCAACATTGATCTAAAGATCATCTTGTTCGGATGAGCAGAAGTGTGATTTTGAATTTATTATTCACACATGTGCAAATTGTCAAGGTCGGCCAGAGTCAAATGTAGGCTAATGAAGCCCAACAGTTCTGTCTCCACACCCTCAACGAATTGTATAAATAAGAGTGACGTTCACCTCATTTGGACATCACTCATCTCATCAAATATCTGTCTCCTCTCTTGAGCATGTAAATTTGTATTATGTACTCTCTCTCTCTCTCTCTCTCTCTCTCTCTCTCTCTCTCTGTTGAACTATTGAAGAATAATAAGAAGATTTGATCAAAGGGTTTTCCCCACATTGGGGTTTTTTCCTGGCATCTGCCAAATATTGTTTCCTCTTGTCTTGGCTTGACATACCATTGTTGACTAAAATTAACACCACTAGACCTAAAACTTTTCAATTGACGAAACTACACACCTAGCTTTCCTAGTCTACTCCCCAAGCCTCCCAAATGCAATTATGGCTAGCCCTAGAATAGATTACAACCCCTCTAGGGGAATTTCTCTACCATGAAAGTAAATGATTTTTCTGCCCTCGACCTCAATGCAAAGTTTGTGTTGGAATTTAATTTATCCCAAGATCAAAAAATTTTGTGCTCTTCAAAATTTGTAACCAAATCCAACTATAAATCGATGTATTACATCAATTTTCCCAACACCTACTTTCAGTATCAAAGCATGAATCATCACATCTATGATTGTTTGCTTATGGCCCAAGTCGACCTAGAGGCAACTCTACCCACAGAAACCCCTCCTAGCCTAAAAGCTTTGTCGGCAACAAATGCAAGTGAATGTGTTTGGATTGCAACTGTATGTAAAAACAAAGGCAATGATTCAGCCAAAGACCCCAACCCCCAAGGCTTTGACCTCACGACCACTCGTGTTACATGGATTTAAAAATCCTAATCTCCTTGAAAGTGCTTTTCTTAATAGTAATATATGTAGGGGCATTCACAAAGAGGGTTTCAATGCTATTGATAAAGGATGGGCCAAACCCTAATGTATTTAAACTCTAACGTGAATTTGGGTGTAACTCAAGGAATTCCTAATGGATTTAAAAATCCAAAACCAAATGTTGGGCAGTTGGTCAACAGCCATTTTTCTAAGGGCTCCTTCTTTACAATATTAAAGGATCAAACTGCCTCGACACAAAGCATTGAGTCTTTGCACTGTTAGAAAATCAGAAAGGCAGGAAGTTTTTTTTATACTGGATAATTACTTGTGAGATTCTTGTGTTCTTAATAACTATCTTATGTTCTTTTATCTTAGTTCATCAAGCAATTATCAAAACAGTAGCACAAAGATCAAGAACACCAGATGTAGGCGGACAGCGAGGGAAAAACCCCACTCTTGGGGAAAACCTGGTCAACAACAAACATTGCTTAATCTGTACAATCCATAGATGAAAAATACTGTTGAAAAATTGCAAATATTCCAAAAAATCATGATGCTAAATCGTTGTTGGTGGTGTTCACTGTTGAACTCATATCACATGACCTTAGTAAAAATGTACCCTTTGCTCGAGCCAGAACAGCTAATTAGGCATGTTAAGCTTTTTGCCTCATTTTAATGTTTGGTTTGAAATAATTTCATCAAAATGGGAGGGTGTTGACTTGAGCAATGACAAGTTGGGTGGACTTGGATGCACAAGGAACACCAAGCTGCAAGCACTACTACTAGCACTGATGACCCTAGAGGATCGAGGAAGAGGCCAGAAGAGGCAGACGATGATACTGATGATGGGGAAGCCAATGTAAGGGATGATTTTGGTGATATGTAGTTATTTGTTGTGGCATGATTCTCTATGTTGTTATAACAACTTTCAATAATGCATCTTCTTTCTCTCCAAGCTTTGATACACCAAATTGCCCTTTTTCTACAATCATAAAATTGGAGATATCAAAGAACTTTTCTATAGGTAAAATCCAATGATGTAGGGTTTCAGTCTTAGTATCACTAACGTGTTTGAGTACCATTTTTCTTAGTTTTAATGCCTGCCAAACGACCTAATGATGCATCGTGTAGATGTTGTACTTCCCCTACTACTCGAAGAAACCACTCCAGCCATTAATGACCTTTGAGTACATTGATTCTGCATCTGTTCCTAATCATACTGGGCAAATTATCCAAAGTTTGTTGCATGTAATCAGTCATTCTTCGAAATACTGTCTCTTCAAACTCTGACAGGCATGGGTTCCTGGATTATAAGTTGGCCAGGTTTGATGGGTTTCATCTGCAGCATTAATTCGAAACAGAAAAAAACAGACTGCTTGAGTAGAATCTTTTGCCTTCTATAGCGTCATTCATATTTTTCAGAAGAAATCTCTATAAAACTTGAATTCAAAGTTCTCTCCATTGCTTCCAACCAAAAGCAGAACCTGCTCCGACATCAAATAATTGAGGACAATATACAAATTCTCAGAGATACATATAATCAGGCAGCCTCTTCCAGGAATCTCCAACTGCATTTGATGCATAATTACATCTATTCGATGCCAAAAGAATATATCCCAACTAATTTGCATCGGGATCTTAATCCATCAATATCATTATCTATGGATAAATTATAATTTTTATTATGTTTAACATTTTATCATTATCAATCAAGAACTATCCCTACCTACACCGTTCACTCATTCCATTACCATTTCCCTAGCATCATATTTTTGATTATATGTTTTGAAATCACTGTGTAAAAGTTCTTGACGCAGGCGTTTTAAGTGAACACTTCGCATGAGATACACACAATTTTGAAATACACAAAATTTTGTTGATGAGTTTTGAAATCATTACGCAAAAAATTTTGACGCAGAAACTTCACCAATCAGGAAATATAGAAATACAGAGAACAGCATTGCGCAGCATTGAACAGTATAAGCGAAGGGCGCTGCAAAATCTCTGGATTCTAATTCTAATATTAATGTCCAACAAAAAAACCACAAAATTAGGTCCAAGGGACTTAGATAGTACATCAAGCGCATTACATACCGTTCCCTGCAGAGAGCGTGAGGGGTAACTTGCACGTACCTGTATTCAGCAAGAAAACGGTCATCATCCAGATCTGGATCATCTTCCAAATCCTCCAACTCCTCCTCGTTCTTAGTGTCCATCCATTCTTTACTCTTGTCTGGGCGACTGTTGGTGGTGCTGCTATCTGGAGTCCAAGCCGGAGGCTTAAACGGGGCAGGCTTAGGCGGGAGATTGCCCAACTTTCTCTGGATATCATCCCACTGTGTGCTGGTACCCTCCACATCCTTATACACAAAATGGTAGTCCCCCATTTCTTCCTTCCCTACACAGTCCCTGAGCCTGCACCTTCACCTGATCTTTCACCCGATCCCCATAACTTAAACCGTCAGTCCATTCTTATTAATTAAAAAAAAATATAAAAAACGACTTTATCTGTGACGGCAAAACAAAATACCCCACAATTCACAATTACTCGTGTGGCAGATTGTGTTCGAACAACAAATTTAAGAAACCAGAGAGGAATAAATACTAATGTAGCAGAAATTTGGCGTGAGAAGAACAGAAAACCTGAGAAGCCACTAAAGAATCAGTACACCACGCTGATGATGAGCAGAATAATGTCGACTTGCCCAAATGCGAATTTGTTGAAGAATAGTAATAACAGTGCGCAGGTGTTTGGAAGTGCGCAAGTGTTTGGAATCGATTTGCAAGTAATCCCACCCGTGTCCTCGCTAAAACATTCTTAGAGCAGGGCGTTGTTTGCATATTTTGTGATTGGGGTAACTTATTAGTATGGGATGTCTCGGAACTACCCATAAAGTTGAGGATTGCAGAGATGTTTGATTGAAAAAGGAAGAATCGAGTCGGGTTGGTGCAAGTGGTTGCTTTTCTCTTCTTAAGACTTTAAATTAGAGTTGGGTTTTCTATATTGCTAAGCAAATGACCTCATTAAACATTCTTGGTTTTCACTCAAAGGCTTGTAAAGAAATGGTGGCACATACTTTTGTATTAGAAGGCAGAATTGAGTCCATGGGTAGCAATATGGGAAGTAGTTTTACTAATCATTTAGTACATTGGAGTTAATATTATTTGGAGGGTAAAGATTCTTATTACTCAATTAAGAACTAACTCGCATCAATTTCGGTGTGAAACAGGATGGCGGAAAAGGCCTAAAAAAATTTGGGAAGAGTGAGTGTGTACATTTTGCATGTCTGGGGCAGTGGAATCGGAAAAACATTTCATTTGGAATGTGATGCGTTCAAAGACACCACAAAAAATTATGGGAATATGTTAGCATCAGTTTCTTGGCATTGTCTTTTCAGCAATGAGATTGTTGGAAGGTTGGACCAACTCATCATCAATTTGAATAAGAAAAGGACTAAAATACAAAAGGAGAAAAACAGGAACTCATAGTCCCATAGACTATTTTTAGTCTTGTGGACGTTGAAATTTCATTTCATTTAGCTATGTGACAATGTTAAAGGGTTTATATCGATCATATTTTCTTCTATCTTATGGGTTTTATGTATGGGATTAAGGTTAGTTGTTACTTTAAAGCTTCTGACTTAAGTGTTATAGGTTTAACAATATTTTAGGTTATCGTCTTTCTTGTAAATATAATTTTACGTTATTTATAAAGATGAATAAAAAAAGTGCATATTTGCACAATTGCGAGCTTCCCAAAAAAGGGACTAGAAATGCCACAGAAGGAACAGATCGATGATGTTGACTCAAGGTTGGCTGAGAGAAGATAACAGATTCACAGACATAAATCCCAATACAGTTGTAAAATTTGGTCTTAGAAGACTATTACAACTGAAAACTACTTATGATTAGCTAAGAATCCATCTTCCTTGGACTTAGGGAAGCATATTGATAGGTCAAGACCTAAAGCCATGGAAGAAGAGTGGAAATCTACCCCTTACGGACCACCAATGGGTTATTTCAAGTGGTAAGTTGTGTTTACACCTGATGATGTGACTACACATCAAGGTCGTGAGATTGTATTGACAAACATAGAGCCAATAATTCTAATTATTATAAGCTTTATCCTACTTTGGGGGCGGGGAGTCCTTTTGTCCCCCCCATTTAAGTTGACTTTTGGTTTTATGGGTGTAGATTCCCTAATTGCTTTTTTATTCTAGATTTGCAATACATAGGCATAGCTTAGATTGATTGTGTCCCTCTTTCTAAATTCCAACGCTAGCAAGTCATTAGCAATCTAAAAGAAGACACTTGTGCCTAATTTCTAATGGATCACCCTACCACTTTGCTAGAAGCCACTCAAATGAGTTTAGGAAGCACAAAAGGTAGTCAGTGATCAAATAGAAAAAAACATCCTTTACTCCTTGTCCTTGATCCACATGTCCCTCTTCCCCTCTCAAGATCCACAAATTAACCTATGCTGAGATGACATGCCATCAACTTAAAGGTTTGTGCTACAATTGTGATGATTTTTTTCCTAAGTATAAATGTAAGGAGTAGAAAAATTATATGGCCATTTCAAAGGACATGTCATAAGATGATGATGATTCTCTCACCCCAAACCCTTAGCCTCTACCCACAAAGGACCTTCCTCCCTATGATCAACCGAATGTGGAACCCTAATTCTCCCTACATTCTTTGATGGGTATTTCAACTCCCCAAACCCTTACATTGATTGGCCACATCAAGCAACATAAAGTCATTATCCTAATTGATAGCAGTAGCACCCATAACTGTATTCATTGTTAGGTTACCCAAGAGACGCATTGCTATCCATGTAGTGAAAAAATTCTAGGTCATGATTGTAAATAGAAGGTCCATGAAATGTGAGGGTCGTTGTGAAAAATGCACATTCAAAATAGTCATTGATCTTTGCAATCCCACGTGGTTTCCATTGAAATAGATGGTTTTGGAATTATTTTTAGGACTAAATGGTTGCACACAATAAGGCCCATCACCACGGATTTTGAGAAATTATACATGAACTTCTAGTAGGCATGGTATTGTTACACTTTACAAGGAATTACAATTGGTTCTCTGGTTATCACCAATTCTCATTGCATGGAAAAAACCGTTGAAAATGGACATTATGACATTATAGCATAGATCATTTCCATTCAAGCTTGTCAGACCCCTTCCCAACCCATTCATTCTAATATATAATTATTCTTGTCATGAAAATATTATAGGCCTCTCACCCCCACCCCCCTTACATGGTGTGCGTGATCATTCTATTCCTATCCAACTCAGTAACCTCCCTCCTCAATGTTTACTCTTATCGTCACCCATTTGCTCAAAAAATTAAAATTTGAACTATTGTTGAAGAATTGTTAGCTATGGGTATCACGTGCCCTCATAAAAATCTTTATTCCTCCCTTGTTTTCATGGTACTCAATAAAGAAGGAACTTGGTGCATGTTTTGGGATTTTCATGTTCTCAATAGAATCAATGTCAAGGATAAGTTTCCCATTACAATAATAGATGATCTCGTAGACAAGTTCAAATGTGCTTAATTTTATACCAAACTTGATGTCTATTCAGGCTATCACCAAATTCGTATGAAGGAGGTCGATATTCCCAAAACAATGTTTTGCACTCATGAAGGCCACTATGAGTTCTTGATGATGCCCTTTGGCCTTTGTAATACACCGTCCACCTTCTAGAATTTCTTAAATCACATATTTAAACCCTTTCTCCATCATTTTGTTTTGGAATGTGATTCCTCGAGAAAAGGATTAGGTGTTATTGCCATGCAAGAAGGTAAACCCTTAGCTTTTACCAGTAAAAAAAATTGTGAGTAACACCTGGGAAAATCCACCTATGAAAATAAAAGTGTTGTCCATTTTGCATGCTCTAGATGTTTGGCATCCCTACTTGCTTGGGCAACAATTTTATATTAAAACTTATCATTATATCCTCAAATACTCTTTGAAGCAAATGATTTCATCCTTTGAACAACATAAATGGGTTACCAAGATAATATGTTATGATTACAGGATCATTTATATGAAAGGAAAGGAGAATGTTGTGGTTGATACTCTCTCTCGAAAATATGAAGATGAATGGTTCTTCATTTCACTCACATTCATTATAGCTAATTGGATGGATTAATTTCATTATGGATGATTCGTCGATTCCAAGATCTCCATCCTGGCCCAATGACGATCAACTTCACTATAAAAGGTATATGTATTTTCCCAAGTAGTTCAATTTTAAATCAATACTACTCTCTAAACTCTATGCATGACCAACAACAAGTCATTCCAACTTTCATACAACATATGAATAGATCAAATTTTCATTCACCTTAAAAGGTATGAAGAAGGACATCCACACTTTTGTAGTTGAATGCAACCTTTCCCAATGACATAAGAGCAAAACATGAAAACTACAAGAACACTACAACGTCTACCTATTCACCCTAATATATGGAGAGGCATTTCCATGGACTTCATTATGGAGTTACCCAAATCAGGCAATAAAATTGCCATCTATTAGGTAAACATGACTCGGGGTAGAGTCAATGTTGACTAGGGTAAATAGTAGTGGTTTTGGGGCATATGGTTTTGTGCACCCATGGTTTTGGCCCATGGTATTACATGTAATGGAGCCTACAAGAGGCTGGGAATACTTCATTGTAATGTAGGCCTGGAGGTGAGCGGTGAAGGCTTACTTGGCCGGATTGGCCAGGGTTTTGGCCAATGGTTAATGAAATTTCATTGGTTGGGTTTTTCCCGGTTAAATATTTGTGTTAATGGTTATGATTTGTTGCTAGCCTCTTTTATGTTTATTTCTCTCAGTAAATTCTTTATTATTTCTGCGGTAAATTTCTAACACCATCATGGTTATGGCTTATCACTCTTCCAAATATGCTCATTTTTGTGCCCTTCAACGCCCTTCCAAAGCTTCCATGGTTGCTCAAATATTCATGGATAACATCTTAAAACTACATGGTATGCCATAATAAATTGTCACCGATCATGATCCTACCTTCACGGGCAACTTCTTGCAAGAATTATTTAGGTTATAGTGCACCCAATTACATCTCAACATTGTTTATCACCCCTAGACTAATGGTTAGACTTAAATTGTTAACAAATTTTTGGAAGCATATTTAAGGTGATTTACTTCAAAAAGATAGTCCTAGTGAGCTTAATGGTTAAACCTAATAGAATGGTGGTATAATCAACTTATCATTATGTGACTCACTTGATCCCCTTTGAGGTG
Source organism: Pinus albicaulis (assembly GCA_034641835.2). Classification (NCBI taxonomy): domain Eukaryota; kingdom Viridiplantae; phylum Streptophyta; class Pinopsida; order Pinales; family Pinaceae; genus Pinus; species Pinus albicaulis. The sequence continues at coordinate 1,243,924,850 of CM076582.1, forward strand.
ATCTATGGCCAAAAGACTCCATTAGTATTAACTTATTTTCCAAGTGTCTCTAATGTACAATAGGTTGACAAAACACTTGTAGCTAGGCCTGGCATTCTCTAGTTTCTCAAAGATAATCAGGTCATGGCTTAGAACTAGACAAAGCAATAATTTGATCAGCATCACTTGGAATGCCATTCTAAAGAAGGACAACAAATGTTTCATCATCTCCATCTGTATAAATGAACCTACCTCAAAGGTGATTTCCACCAAAATCTTTCTACCAAGTTTAATGGCCCATGTAAGATCCCTAGGCATATTTAGTTAGTGGCTTTCAAAACAAAACTTTCAAGCCACTCTAAGATTCATCATATCTTCCATGTCTCTTGTTTAAAAAATGTGGTTGGATCCAATTTCCATGTTCAAGCTAATCCACTTGAATTGGATTAAGAATATTCCATATGGTTGCAGGCAAAGATCATCCTTGATAACTGAGAACGTTGTCTCACTGACACACTATCCATGAAGTTTTAATAGAATGGAAGGATACACAATAGAAGATGCCATGGGAATCGACAACCATTATGTAAGACTTCCCACATCCTCAACCTTGAGGATAAGGTCATTTTTTAAAGGGGAGGGAATGTAAGGGTCATAACCTCCCCAAGCCCTAAGTAGAAAGATTACTATGCATCACTATGTATGGAGGCCATCACTAGTAAATAATACCTGTGTTGTACTATGAACATAGTTTTTATAAGAAGGTTTGCTAGAAGGTTTTTCGTGTAAGAAATTCCCTTATTTAGAATGCTTTTAGGAGATAGATTGTATTATACAAAGATGTAGAAGCATTGTATAAGGTGTCTCGGAAATCATTTTCCATGTGAGCTCTATTATATTGAAGGTTTCCTCCTTAAAGAGGCAAGTGAATGGTGCTTTCATATTGATAAAGGTACAGTATTTCAATTGTCCATTGTCTTTGAAATTATCTTTCTTTCTACAACATACTTTAATAACTATAATTTATGCTTTGCATACTTCTATTTGGCACATCACAATTATCATAAGTAACTATAATTTGTACTTTGCATAGTTATATTTGGCACATCACAATGAGTAATAGTAACTATAATTTATGCTACATATACTTCTACTTGGCACATCATAGTGAGCAAGGATTTTAGTTTCCACTTGGTTACTTTAGTGTTTTGACAGTTCCTCAATTAAGGCACTAGTTTTTTTTATAGTTTTTAGTGGGTGACCCATTAGGGCATACCCTCCTCTTGGTCTCCATTTAATGTCTCTTAATCTAAACCAAGTGCTTCTAGTGGTCGTTTCTTGTTCATTTTTCCTATATATTTCTTAGTACATGGTAATTTATTCCTTCCTTCCTGTTCTATAGACTCATTTTAATGAAATACCTAAACTCTTGTGGAAAATTTTGGCTTGCATTTGAGATCCCTCCATTACCTTGTTGCAAAAATCTACCTTCACATGGGCTTTCCATGTTTCTTATTTTCCCAACTTGGTGCTTTTTGTGAAATGGAAATTACAAAGAAATTTATGATGCCTTCTTTCATGGTGGATAAGAAGGAAAAATCCCTTATAGTCTCCTTCTATCTAGCATTTATTTTAGAAGTCATGGATTATTTTGCAAAAATAGTTTATCTAAAGGATTAATAACTTTAATTCGTCTCTCAAGGATCTACAAAACTAGATATCAAACTCATGGAGGTCATTCCTAAATGGGATTATAGTTGTTTTCCCTTGGGAAAAATGATTTTTCATCTTAGATTTCCTCGATTTGGAAAATAAATCTTTTGTTCTAAATAAAATGTTGTCGTTTTAGGGTTGTGCAAGCCTCTTTGTGAGACCTTGGTAGCTCGGATTTGAACTTACAATTATTATTCACCATTCCCCTTTAGGTGAGGCTACGAATTTTCTGTTTGGAGTGTAAGGATGCCAACTCTTTGTTAGCTATATGAAATTTGATATAAAATATTACTTCCCTCAACCTAAAGTGACTAAGATCCCAAGAATGACTTGTGTGAGGATTTGTGTAGTTGTTAAGGTACAAATGTTCTCCCATTATATCTCTTTTTGGAGTAAAAAAAAAGGTGTTCTCCTATTATATATATTTTTGAAATGCAAAGGTAATTTATGGTCCTAAAAGGTTGATATTGAGTAGGAAGATTTCCATTGTTGAAATTCTTTGAGCCCCTTCATGTTGTCGTTGCTTTCCCAATCCCTTATTGAAAAACATCCAAGCCATGAAAATTATCCTAATGGTATAATTCCAATCATGACAATCTTTGTGTTGAGTCCCTAAAGGAGGCAAACACTCTCAATGGTTTCCCTAGATTTCAATTTGGTTGATTTTAAGAGGGTGTCCAAGACTTTATCTAATACAATCCAAATAAATCAAATCAAAAGAAACTTCTTTGAAGGGAATTTTTGTGAAAAATCAAGTTAGCCTTCAATTAATTCTCTATCTCATGAAGGAATAGGATATTTTCCCAGCTTTAATGTAGTCTTGAATGCATAGAAACCATTAAATTTTGAAATTTGTGATGATTGAGTTGATGAATTATGCACTCATGTCAAAAATTGAAAGGAAAAAATGTTCACCACTTCCAATCACATGACTCTTCAATCAAGAAAAGAAAAAGGATATCAATGATATGACTCTAAGAAGAAGTGGATGTATTCTAGCCACATATTTTCTTTATTTTGTCTTTATGTTTTCTCTTATATGGAATCAGAGCAACATCCAATTCTTTAAGGAATATAATTAATAATAGGTGTGATATTTTGAAAACAAAAAACAAAAAAAAACCTTTTCATCGAGTAAAATAAGAACTTTTGTTTTTCTATAAATAATTTTATATTTAGAATTATAGTGGAAGTAGATGAAAATATCATAATATGTTTACCAAGCATACTTCCATATATTTGTAGCATAATGTGGAGGTGTTTATTTAAGATAAGAGTCATCAAATATTGTGGAGTTGTTTTATTTAAATTGGGAGTCATCCATCGCCTTACTTTTCTCTATAGCATCTTTCTACCCATCAAATCCATTATTATATCCCTTATGATTTATGTATTGTCCTCAATTAGGATTCAATCAATTTATTTTTTACATTATGTGACTTTTGCATGCTTGATTTCAAATAATAACTTTGTATTCCTTGTCATTTGAATTTCTAACTAACTCCATTATCTCACAATCGCTTGCTCATATTACATCATTATATCGTCAAAACATGCAATAAGTAAATTTTGTTGGTGGGATCACTTAATGCCTTGAGTATGACACAAAACTCTAGCTAAGGAATAAATGATTCAAGCAAAGTGACAAGTTCCCAACACACACCCTCACCCAAGCCAAAAGGTACCCATCTTTTACACTAACCTCCTCTAACTGGGCCAACCGTTACAACCAACAATGTGCCATACACCACCCCTCATAGAGTCTAAGCGGCAATGTATTTAGGCACCTCGAGTGAGATTTAGGGAAAGAGCTCAAAAACTTAATGGCATTTGGTGCATAAAGCACAAGGAATGTCAAGTTACAAAGTCTACACGCATTGAATGAGTTGTGCCCACAATTAGGAACGTTAATCATAGCCATTGTTAATCTAGAAGCTCAAAAACCTATGCATTGACACATGCATGGAAACAACAACACGTGGTCCACTTAGAGGCCAAATCATCATCTGGTAGACAATTGGAAAAATAACTTACTTCACTAACCGAATGAACAATCATCTAATTCAAATGTGCTCTTATATATAACACATTATTTGGACTAGAGAATGGATCATATTTAGTTGCTCTCTTTCAAGCTCTATCATATAGAAACATATATTGTTCCATTTAGTTTATTTGTGTGCATTTATTTGACTATTTGTATTACTTTTATTCATGTTTTGTGCTCATTACCCAATCAATCCAATGTGTTTAAATTGTCTTCAAATTTTCATTATATAAGTGGATCAATAGAAAGACAATGCCACATTTTGATAGCTAGCAAAAACCAATCGAACCGAAAATGATCATTGATATAGCCCAAAACCTAATCAACATGTGATTTAGGGTTTGTGTCTTATTTGAGTTATATAGTGGAGTTTCCCAAGTTCAATTGATCCATAAACCTTTTTCTCTCACAAGATACTCCTTTGACAAATTTGATTCTCAAACACACCATCCTTGATGTAGAGAACTTATCTCATCAAAAACAATTTTCATATTTACCTCATCTATCACCATCACTTTTTGAATGACTCTAGTTGTATTTACTACATTTTAACATTGATATTTGGGGGTAGGTATAAAATTCTTGCCTTTAGTACAACATTTAGTTGTGAGGCTTCAATGGAGCTCACACAACCTCATCGTTGTAGTAATTCTTGCATATTGTATGGGCATACGAGGGTTATTTAAATGGCCACCTTGTCATTTGAAACTACAATTTTGTCAATAACACAAATAGAGATCAATGAGCATGCTAGACAACACAATTTCATGCTGTTAGAAGGACAAATCCCTCTTGCGGACAAGAGCGATCTCCCTAGTATCCTAAGGATATCTAGAAACAAACAGACAAATGTACACCATTTTCTCTATACCATTATGCTTAAGAATTATTAATTAACTATGGAGAGATGCTCCTACCTGAAGTCCAATGCTTACTCAGTCTTCAATCCAGTCGTTCCAGAAGGTATTGATCCAATACATAAGATCTGCAATCAAAGATAAGCAAACAAGATCAAAATAATCTACAAGATATGATATTTCAAAAGCAATAATCTATCTTAGTGATCAAGGAATCCAAGATTTAAATTATTCAAAAGATAGATGAACAACTCAATGAGAAAATAGAATCCATTTGTATTAACTTTGAATAAAAGAAGAAACCTTACAACCTTGATGCCTTGATGTTTGTACAGGTTCTTTCGGGGTCCCGAACAACCGTTTTCCTCAGCTTGAAAAGACTCCAACTTTGTGAATCAGCGTAAGACTATGGCTATGAGTATGTAATCTCTCTCATGCCAGTGATGCCAAATGTGGAGAGTATAATTTCTTCAACAATTATCTTCTACAAGCTAAGAAGTAAGTATCCTTGAGACTGAAACATGGTCTCAATTTATAGCAGAAGGGAGGTAGTTTCAGCTGCAATAAGGAAGGGATAAAGCCCTCACATCATGGGATTTTAGCTCCAAAAACCAAGGGATAGCTCCATTTATGAAGGGATAAAGGTTCATGAATGGAAGGGGCGAAGCTCGACCAGATAGCGCTTCTAGAAGGCCCCAGTTGGGAGAATATTCGGCCAACTGGGCTTCTAGAACTTACTTTTCTTTTTATTTTACTTTTTACGAGGGTCCGCAGTTTTAATGAGCAGAACGTGCAAGATGTGCCGCAGGTTTTATAGCAATAAACCACGGTACCGCAGGAAATGACCAGGAAAAGTGCGAAGTTAGGCTTTTTAGGGTTTTAATAATCTTTTTCCAAATTCCAATACTTGATTTAGGAAATTTATGATTTTGGACCTCTAAGGGAGAAATAAATAGGTAATGATGAACCCATATAGACAGCTAAATGTCATGGTGACAAATTTTAGTGTAACAAATTTCCCCCTAAAGTGCGAAGTATAAAGAGTTCTGAAGAGTGAAGTACTTTATCATTCCGAGGATCAGGTTGTAGGCACACCGGTTGAAATCCTGAAAAAATATTCAATGCAAGCATATATATGTATATCATCGCCGAGGTAGGCATTCCCATACTCAGATCAAAACTAAGTACATGTTATGATACATAAGTGATTTTAGAATTACATTAATGGTAGACACAACATGGACGCATCCATCTGTCATGAATAGTCTACTGTATCATGAATACTAAAATTCCTCGCAGCCTGGATGGTAGATACTACATCCAGGGTCTTGATTTCTGCTTCTCGAACTAGTACGATTCTATCCATGCGATTGATTGTGTCGAAGTCGAACATGGTAGAAACCACTTGATTACCAGTCAATGATGTGAATTGTTAACAAGTGTGAGAGAAACCACCAATAATGACAATGGCCCTTAAAGTACTCAGTACAATCTATGAAAGGTGAGTGAATGATTTGAAGTCGAACACTTCATAGAATCATTCGATCAAAGATCAATGATGCAACTTGTCGTCGAAGGCGAGAAACATGCCATTAGGGCATGTAGATCCCAATGTACTGATAGGATTCTAGATCAATTTTCTAGATGATGAGCTATCGTCGATAGAAAGTGACCCGTCGTAGGAAAGCCCATGACATGAAACCATTAGATCAAGTTTTGAAGAAATTTTAACAAGGACTGAATGGTCAACGCGAATGGAGACAAATGTTTGTAATGAATGGTTTATTAAACTGATCTCTTGAACACATAACGACACTACAGATGGTGACAATTGACCTAAATCTAATACCCAGAAACAGGTTGAAGTCTCTCAATGTGGTTTGATTAACTGTTTGGCCAAGGGATTTTCCCAACCCAAATATGAATGTGTCAAAAGTGTCGTGTTCAAGAGTGGTATACAACTTTTTGAAATGAAGTGTGACAACTGGATTCATCTTCTCTCTTTTTCCCCCCACCATTTCTGGCAAATACCTCTTTATTTTTGACAAGCTTGAGGAGGATAACATTTGCTTGTTATATAAGCTCATCCTTCGGATGAGTCCAACTTAGTATTAAAATCGAACCCTAAGAAGGAGTGGTTCGTTCCTGTTTATAATTGACAGGTCCTTTACTATTAAGTTTTAACGAGTTCAGTATAGGTGAAACTCGGTGTTTTTCAATTTTAGGGAGTCAGAAAAAAAACTTAAGAAAACTTTGTGGGTGTACTTTTTCATAAATTTAGTCTCTCAAGCCCAAAAAATGATAAAATAATGCAAGAGAGAACTCTATTGACCATGATTAGCCAACGTATACCTTTTTCGTAAATAGTCCATTTCAATCCGGAAAAGGGGTAAACTTATACTAAAAGGACTACTATTTATTTCCTTTAACGAGTTCGAATAGTCAAGTACTCGACAATCTTTTCATTTTTAGAGTCTGAAAAGGGCTTAAAAGAGAACTCTAGGGTTTCGTTTTTTTGTAATTTTCAAGAGCCCGAAAAAGTGATAAAAGTGTACTCATCATCAAAATAATCCTTTTCATGTGAAAATTTTGTTTTTTGCACATAAACTCAAAAAATTAAACATATATGTTTCCAATAAGTAAAAACTTTCAAAAAATAACTTTTTAAAGTGAAAAATAAATAAAATAATATTTTATTTATTCAAAAAATCTTATAAAAAGTAGTTCAACAAAGTCATTTTCACCTTTTGTGTTCATAATTGAAAATTGAGAGCTCTGGGCAAAAAACATTCCGAAGGTGATAACGGGAGAACCGGCCAATCAAATTGAAATCCGTCGAATCCAGGTAATCCACAACACTCTTCTCTTCATTTTCATATGTTTTCATTCTCTTTTTAGTTTTTAAATTCATTTTTTTGGGGAAAAAAGGTTCAAAATTTCACTCATGGGGGTCTGCGGGTCAGCCATTGGTTACCTGCGGACCCCGATAATTTTCCTAAAGGAAAATTATTGGGCTACCACATTTTTTATGAAGGGTGCATGCAGAGGTCCGTACTGTCCCTATACAAAAATTGCGGAGGCGCTTTAAGAAAATTAAATTTGATACATTCTCACAAAAATGGATAATGATTTTCACTCTTATAGCTTCTTACCATTAAATGCGTCCATTTGCAGGTCATTGCACAATGTTGGAGTGGTGAAAATGCGAGCATGAAGAGGTAGATGATGCAGCAATGAACAATCCAAACACAATGCATGTTTTAAGATATTGCGAACTATATAAATTTTGGGCTATTCAGGGCATGAGGGCACATGTAGAGCTAATGACCTAGTTAGTGAATAAATGGGACGTTCAGGCACAATGCTTTATCATCGGAGATCACAAGCTATAAATTGAGCTTGAAGACATCTACTTCCTCACTGTTTTATCAAAAAGAGGTGAACCTATCTCTTTGTCTGGAGCTAGGCAAGGTGGCCTGCCTATCGTTAGCTACAAACAAGAATTCTGTAATGAAGAGGCTGATACCAAAGACAACCGGATAGACATAAAAACTATCATACGTCTTGAGTTGAAATTCATTGAATTCATTGTTACCAGATTATGCGGAAGTGCAGCTCCACATGTGGCTACCAAGTCACAAATGCAGATAGTTGTCGAGTGTTACAGAGGTAAAATCTTCAATTGGTGTGAAGGGGTGTTGACCAATATGAAGGGTCAACTGACCAGAGTGAAGAACTCAAACTTGAAAACTTTGGGTATGGTGCTATCTTGGTATCTTTCAGTTTGGAGAGGATTCTGTCCCTTGCCCCTCAATTGATCTTTGTTGATCGTGGTGAACTTAGAGAGCCTCGTATGGTACGATGGGTGGCACTAATGGCTCACCATGGTGGCGACGGTTGCACGGTAGTCCGATTCACTTCGTCATATTTTCGTTGTTTAGAGAACTAAATCTTTGCTTTCAAGGATTTCTCGTATGCAGGCATAGACTTTTGAGGAGACCCCGAGATGTCCTTACCTCTAGGGACACAATGGGATGAATAAGGTAAATGAATTATTTTGATGTGTTTTAACTCTAATTTTTATTTTTATTTTTCATTCGTCCAATAGTAATAACAAAAATTTTAAATGCAGATGTTGGTCCACGAAGACTAGCCAATCTCCACTGCTTCGAGAGGAATCCGACAGATCCTATTGCACTGCCAGAGAACTAGGCAGCAGAGATTCTCACTGACTTGGAGCACAACCTGGAAAGGTTGACTAGAGACATCCCAGAGACAACGATGGACGATATTCCTCTTCGTCTCCAGAGGCACGTCGCTGGTGTTCTTGGCTAGTTTCGGAGATACCTGCGTAGAGTGGCGCGAGCGATAGTATATTATCATGATCATCACCACGGATAGTGGATGACCATCATAGACTATTGTATTTTTGTTTTTGTATCACTATCTTTCAGATCATAAGGTGTTTTAAACCTATGGTCCTAGACGATGTAATATTTTTTGAAACACAAATTCTATCTATGATATGACTACTTTTGCCGACTATCTTGTTCAACACATATCGAATGTTGTTTTAATTGAATTTTTTAATGTCACAAATGTATATTTATAACATTATTACCTAATGCATCAACCAATGTATTTAATATTCTTGGAATGTGTTGACATTCGATGTAATCAAACTGTCTTTCCAAGAGACGAACCTTCAAAAATAATCTCAATAACACTGGATTTTTAATTGCGTATACTCTGTACAAATGTAATACAATGAGTTATGAGTCTAACCTAACGATGAAATGTTGAATGCCAAATGAAATGGCATCAGATAATAACTCAATCATTGCGCTATATTCTGCAACATTATTCGTTGTTTGACCAAGGCTTACCCCATGTATAGAAACTAACTCATCGGTGGGTGAATAGATAACCCAAGCTGCAGAAGAGATATTCCATGTACTACGACAGGCACCATCAGGAAAACCAATGTACACTTGAAGGGACATCGACATCTGAAATATCAAGAGTATTCAAGATAAGCAGGAATAGTAGTCAACACAAACTTAAACTAGACACACTCATCTAATCTAAAGTAACTAATATTAGAAAAATAACTAATGTACAGGTATGATCTTCACACAGAAATCAAGCATAATATCTCTTGAGATAAATTCCATTTATGGGTTTATCTAAAGAGACCCCATCATAGTAAATCAATTCGTAAGCCCCTTTTGCAAGCACTTGCTTGACAATATAAGGACCATGCCACATGGGTTCAAATTTCCCAGCTCCTAGTTTATCGTTAGCTTGGTCATATACCAATACTAGGTCACCTTCCGAAAAAACACGAGGTGTAACACTTCGGTCGTACTGAGCTTTAACGCATTTTTTATGAGCTTCGACTGTTAATGCAGCGGTGCGCCGAGTTTCATCTAATTGTGCTAAGTACAAAAAGTGTTTTTCCTCTTCAGAAGTGGCTGGTAGTAACTCTATGGCTAATTGGAGTGACATTATTTCACATTCAATCGGTAACACAACTTCTAAGTCGTAGACTAGTTGAAAAGGAGTGAACCTTGTTGCAGTTTTTGCTGAGGTTCGGTATGCACAAAGTGCTGAGAAAAGCATAGTATGCCAATTCAATTTATGAATTATGATTATTATTTTAATCATTGTGGTTAAAACTTTATTAACGGCTTCAACCTGACCATTAGCCTATGGATAATATGGAGTAGAGTTATCATGTCGCAGACCAAGCTAGTCAGAAAGTTCGGTAATCATGATGTTTCGAAAATGACTCCCATGATCAGTAATGATAGCTTGGGGTACACCGAATCGAGCAATCACGTGATTGAATACAAATGTAGCTGCAGCTTTTGCCATCTGCCGCAAATGTAGGCATCACCTCGGCCCATTTGGTAAAATAATCTACTACGAGAATAATATACCCATGCCCCCCGGCCGAGTGAGGGTTACATGTAATGAAATCAATGCCCCATTTTGTGAAAGGACCAACAACAATTATGGGGTGAAGAGGAGCTGGTGGTGCACGCATTTTTCGATAAAAAATCTGACAGTTGTGGCATTTTCGGACCGCAAAAATGCAATCTTTGAATAACGAAGGCAAAAAATAACCAACGCGCAATATCTTTTGGGCTGTGGCATACCCATATATATGACCGCCACATGCTCAAGAATTACAGTCATTTAAAACTCGTTCAAACTCTTCATGGGTTAAACATCATCGAAATACAGAATCCGCACCGCGACGATAAAGCGTGTCTCCAACAATATTGTATTGCTGAGACTGGTAACAGATCTTTCGTCGATGTGAATGTGAAATTTCAAGCCGAAAATTTTGGGTTTGGATATAAATAATGATATCCCCATACCAAGGATCTAACATACTGATAAGAAACATAGATTCATCAGCGATCGGATGCTCTACCACAGTTTCTGTCTCAGTATTCGGGAAGTCACACATAAGTTCAGCGAACACTAGTGATTTCTTTGACTTGGATTTTTCAAATTCTAAATCAAATTCTTGAAGGATAACTATCCATTTAGAGTATTTGCCCCCGAGCAATTTTTTGGTCAAAATGTACATCATCGGGTTACAATTAGAAATCACAGTTGTTTTTTCATAAAAAAATGTAATGACGAAAACGTTTGACAACTTGTATTGCTGCCAAGGCCAATTTATCCACATGTGAATATTTAATCTCTGTTGGATTAAGATTTCGACTGAGGTAGTAAATCACATGCTCGTTTTGGAATTCATCCTCCCAAACTAATACCATTCCAATGGTGGAATCAGAGGCTGCTAAGTATAAAAAGTAATCTTGGCTATAATTTGGTGGATGCAGTAACGGTGCATTGGTCAACATGTGTTTTAGAGCATCAAAAGACTGATCATCGATCTCATCCCAAATAAAAGGAACATTCTATTTCAAAAGCCTCGTAAAACCTTTGGTTAACTCAGCATAGTTCTGGATAAATCTACGCAGAAATTTTGCTTACCCCTGCAAACTTTGGAGTTAGCGGAGTGTGGAAGGAGGAGGTAAATTGATAATGGCCTCAACCTTCGAAGGGTCGACACAAATTCCTTCTTTCGAAATGACAAATCCCAATAATCTACCAGATTGTACACAGAAAACACACTTCTGCGAATGCAAGCGAATCTTATAATACCTACATCTCATAAAAATCGCTCGTAAGTGAGTAGGATGATCTTCCCTGTGTAATGAATGAGCGAGTAAATCATCGAGATAAGGTTGCACAATGTGTTTAATGTCAGGAAAAGCATAGGACATTGCCCTTTGAAAAGTTGCCCCAGCATTCTTCAATCCAAAAGGTAGTTTACAATAAGCAAATGTTCCCCAAGGACAAATGAATGTTGTTTTTGGTTGATCGGTAGGAAGTATGTTGATTTGATTGTATTCGGAAAATCCATCCATAAATGAATACATTTCATTTCCAGCACAATCGTCAATAATTTTGGTCGATATAAGGGGTTGGATAATTGTCCTTAGGACAAGCTTTGTTAATATCCCTATAATCGACACATACTCGTATTGTTCCTTGTTTTTTAGTAACAGGAATGATATTAGATACCCAATTCGTTAACGGGATCAGATAATTAAAACCTGCTCTCGGTAATTTCTCAACTTTGGCTTTAATAGTAGCAGCTTTTCGTGGATGTATCGGACGTAATCGCTGTCTAACAGGTTTAGCATCCGAGTAAGTCTTTATTTCATGAAGGACAATGTTGGGATCGATTCCTGGCATTTATTCATAAGACCGGGCAAATATGTCACAAAATTCTTGAAATAGGGCTTTATATGTAGAAATTTAATATGATGTACACGAAGCACCTATATGAATGTTTTCAATAATTCCTAGTTTACTGGATATGTCAATGGGAACCGTAGAAGAAATTTTCCCAAATTAATTTCAGAATCCGAATGTGCAATTGATATTGGACTCCGAGGTTCGTTGACATAATATGTTGGAAAAATAGATGAAAATTTATTTTCAAATCAATCAAGCTCAGGTAAAAATGATGACCTATGATGGAGATCATCCCATGGTAATTCATCTACGGACAAGAATTCACGAATGCTTTCATCAATATGAAACACTTGTTGAAAAGGATCAGGAATTGATGTTATAGCTGAGCTTGATGGTGAAAATGATTCTTTGTTGATAACATTCATTGGATCATCATCAGTTGATAAAGGATTAGAAGATGACTATACTGCTTGATATGCTATCTCGAAAGGACTCAAAGGAAACACGCCATTGAATGAATCCAATTCTGATTCTAAAGGCATTATCCAAGGATCAACAAATGGAATAGTGCTTGATGTAATCATATTGATATTAGCAATATTACGCAGTACGTTAGGTGGAGGCATAGAAAAATTTCCCATTAAAGTGGAATTTTTTATTAAACCTACTCCTACATCCTCATAAGGGATAGTTGATTTTCCAACGTGCTGAATACTATCTATAGAAGCTAGGTCAAACGAATAATATGAGAGTTGATCACACTACAAGGAAAAGACCCTCTAACGGAGGTTATAAAGGAGGTTTTTAGTGTTATAAAATTGGCCAAAATTGTCAAAAAAAACATATGCTACCACATCTGTTTCTGGTAACGGAGGTTTTGGCGGAGCTTTTAACGGAAATTCAAAACACTAAAAAATAAGGGCGGCCAAAGGTTATTACAGATGTTTTTTCATCAGGTAGATAGAACACTGGTGTGTATCAGTAGACAGAGCACCGAGGCGGTCGAACAAGAATGCATCGAGCCGTTAAGGAAAATAACAACACCGGGCCTAGTGTTGGTGATACAACGCACGGGGCCGTTCTAATTGGTCTTGGGATTTGAGCGGTGCCCATAGGTCGTATAAACGCCCTGGTGCATCGTATCACACAAATGCACCGAGGTTTACAATTAGTATTGGTATTCGTGCAGTGCAAATATGTCATACAAATGCACTGGCGCTTATCGACACATAAACGCCCCAGTGCGTACTATCACACAAATGCACTGAGATTTGTAATTGGTATCAATATTCGTGTGGTGCTTATTAGTCATCCAAATGCACCGGTGCGTACAGACAGAACAAACGCCCCGGTGCATAGTATCACACAAATGCACCGCAATTTATAATTGGTACCAGTATTCGTGCGGTGCTCATGGGCGGTAAAACAACACCAGTGCGTATAGATACATAAACGCATTGGAGTGCCATACCGCACAAACACCTCAATATTTTTAACTGGTTTTGGTATTTGTGCAGTCCCGATAGGTAGTATAAACGCACCGGTGCGCTTAATAATACAAGCGCACCGGTTTTCATTTTGTATTTTTTAGAAACATCGACTTGTGGCAATGCAATTATTGTGATTGTTTTAAATTCATTATTCATCAAAAGTCGACACATATTATAACAATATTCATATTAATTAAATTTTTATTAATGGATTTGAATGTGATGTTTAGATTAATTTGTTATATCATATCATAATTATTGTGGTTTTTAAAAATTCATTATTCATCAAAAGTCGACATATATATATGTTATAACAATATTCATATGAGTTAAATTTTTATTACTGCATTTGAGAATGACAATGGAGAACGCAATAGCGACAATTGAGAACGCAATAGAATAAATTAAAACATTTTTTATTATTATATATGTGTGAATAAGACATTATTTGTCATACAAAATGGGACATTTATTGGTATCCCTTTATCTTTCAATTGGGACACTATGTCCATTACATTAAAGAAAATGTTTGATTTCACAGACATTTTTCCAAAAATAGTACAACGCCTTACTTTTATATCCAAACATAGTGATCATCATTCTTCGCTTGAACTGCTATCACTGCTAGAGCTAATTCCATGACTTGGGGTTATTTTCAAAAATGTTTTGTTCACGACGTTGATTGTTTTCTTCTTCTTCACCTTCTTCCATCTACAAACATAAAAATAAATTGTAATGAGTGTATATACATTGGTGAGAATAACGAAAATTGCAATATTAAATAATATACATCAATGTAAATCGAAAAGAAATGACGTACCAATGCAACAATTTACTCATAAACTATACACATTCTTTCAAAACCATGTAACATGCCATCTTTCAAGATTTGATCTGTTGGCACAATGCCGTACTTTGTTTCCTGCAAGTTTTATACCCCATAAGAAATCATATATTTAATATAAAAGATTTATTTTTTCTATTAATTATAGACGTACCTAAGTAAAACAAGATCGATAGATGCTTACAAATTCCACAATTAAGTTATGATATGCCAACATATACGCACAACCCATATTTAAACCAATTTCAATCAATTCCTCTGATGGTTCTTCTTTGTATGTTAGCACCTGTTTGGAGACATTCAATGATGATTTTTGTAAAACAACTTAAAAATACAAAAATGAAATCTAGTTAAATTGTTATAACGAAGTAACAATTACTCACAAACTTAGAAATCAATCCTTTTCTTCCTTGTCGTCCTGTTTTATGTGCTAAATGGGTTCCATTTTATTTTATTTTCTGTAAGAAAATACTTGAACTAATGATAAATTGTTTATTTATTTTACCTAATGATCAAAAAATTCAATGATTACATATTACATTTGAAGCACGTTGTTGTTGAGATGGCTCCTCCCGCGATGCAATTTTGTCCATCTCTTTGACCATCTCCTTGTAAACCTTTTTGGACATTCCTACTGGCATATTTCTGATATCAGCTCGTTCATCTTTTGAGATTTTCATAATCTTCCTGAAAATGTAACATGACAATAAACTATTTAATTTTTATATCGATATATGACAATTAAGTATAACAAAAGTGATATTTATAAATAATTATAGACAAACATCTAAAGGAATATTACTTTTTCATTCCTTCTTCTTTGTTGTTGTACATTTTTCTATTAAAAGTCTGACATGTCTCATTGACTAATTCTTTGGAAACTCTTCCTGTAGTTTACATAAAATCTGGTTCTTTGAATCATTGGATTGGTTTTTGTATTGTAAGTGGAAAGAACGTCTATACATTCATTCCACTAGATCCCTCAAACATTTGTAAAAGTTTTTCCCCCTTTTGTTAACCTCCAACACCACTCCAGATGAGCTAAGAAGAAATTCATTTTCATTTGCATGTTCTATTGTTTTTCTTTTCTTAGAACAACATTCCTTTTCTGAGTTGTTGGTCCCTATAGAACATTAAACAGAGGTGAATTAATAGGTTTTTTCACACATGTTATCTAATCATTTTAATTATATTATTAATGAAAACTAAAAAAAGAAACTCATATTGGATCGATAGTATTTTTTCATTCACTTGATTCATGCTTTTGCAATTTTTCCATCAAGCTTATACGTTCTTCTGGTCTTAGATCAGAAATAATCTTATCAAACTTCGTCATTTTGTGGCTCTGCATGATACACATTAAACAATACATATTATTCAAACTTACATATAGTTCAAAATTAATTACATTCGCGGTGTTCATAATGAAATAGCGCACTGACTGCATATTTTTCTATTTTTTTATGGCAGTACTTTCGCGGTGCGCTGTGATAAAAGAGCGCCCTGGTGCACTCTTTCATATAGGGCGCACCAATTATTCATTTATGCAAGGGCCGACATGCATTGGAATCCGACTATGTAGGTCAACCTGTTCGTTGGATGTCTTAGGTTTATATTTAGCAATATAAACCCTATAAATATAAATCGAAAAGCCATAATTCTGAAATCACAGCAAGTGGGAGAAGACAAAACAGAAACAAAAATAATTTAGGGTATGTTTGTAAAATGGTTTTTTTTTTTTCTTTTCAAAACAGCATGTTGTGCGGTGCGCTATAATGTAATAGTGCACCGGTGCCATATGTTACATATGGCACACTAATAAAAACATAATTTGTTTTTTAATTTGTTATCACTGTACTTGCGCAGTGCACTTGTATAACAGAGCGCCCCGGTGCGTTATGTTACGAAGGGGGCACCGATGAAAACAAATGTCTTTTTTAAGATTGACGCAAGGGCCGACATGGATTGAGATCTGACTATGCAGATCCTCTCGTTGGTTGCATGTCTTAGGCTTATATTTAGCAATACAAACCTATAAATATAAATTGAAAAACCTTAATTCTGAAATCACAGCAAGTGGGAGAAAAAATGGCAGAAACAAAAATAATGTAGGGTATGTTTGTAAAATGGTTTTTTCTAAAACAACACGTTTTGCGGTGCTCCATAATGTAATGGTGCACTGGTGCCATATGTTACGAATGGCGTACTGATAAAAACATTTTTTTGTTTTTGTTTTGTTTTTTATCAGTGTACTTCAGCGGTGCGCTTGTATAACAAAGCACACTGGTGCGCAACGTTACGCAGAGCGCACCGGCGCAAAAAAATCTGTATTTTTTTAAGATTGACGCAAGGGCCAACATGGATTGGGATCCAACTATGCAGGTCATCCCGTGGGTTGGATTTCTTATGAGTACAGAAACCCTATAAATCTAAATTGAAAAGCAAGAGGGAGAAAAAATGGCAGAAACAAAAAGAATCTAGGGTTTTGTTTGTAAAAATTGTGTGTGTGTGTGTGTGTGTTTTTTTGTCCCTACTCCATAGTGCTCTCATGCTCTGTTTGCTCCAGGTATGTATCCTGCAAATCTCTGGCTGAATTTTTTTGCAAAAATAGTGAAATAATGAAAAGTTTTATGAAATTAGATTTTCGAAAATATTTTGCCGCCCAATTTTCAAATTTCTTTAAATTTTATTTATTTATTTATTTATTTATTTATAAAGAAAATAGGGTTGCACTTTTTTATTTTATTTTATTGCGGTTATTTGTTTACCGGTGCGTCCTTTAATTCAACCGCATCGGTGCTACTTTTTACAAAAGCGCATCGGTGCGCAAAATAAAGAACTGGCCGGTGCGGTTATCTAAACAGTACGCACCGGAATTACATTTAGGTTTATACACCAAATTTTATTGTTGTTTTGCTCAAATGCAGGGAGAAAATATTATATATTGTATGAAATGGACAATTCGTCAAAATCCAGCTCGTTCCATAATATTTCTCAAAGTTCGTCGCGGAGTTCTCCCTATCCATGTGGAGACGTAATATTTACTTCAGATTTGTTTTATTTTTTCACTATTTAATTGAATTTATGTATGTTTTTTATCCATATATTCAATCATGCACAACTTAATTAAATATATAATGTATACAAATTTCCAGGTTCATGCAGATTCATCATGGAGTTTCGATGCACAAAATTATATTCAAAGTACTGCTCCAAAACATCGAAAATTATCAGGAGCTACATACCGCAAGACGCATTTGGTAGATGAAAATGGACAGCCGCTTCACCCTGCCAATTGTAACAATATTGCATCTTCTAGCCACAATCCCGGGACAATGATGGTAATTATAATTATAATTGTTTGGTATATATATTGATTAATATGTAATTATTTCAACGTCAAACCAATTTATAATCATGCAATATTGTCAACATGGTTACTAATTGATATCATAATATTTTGTTCTAATCATGTTCATTTTATTTATTTATTTATTTTTTTTAGTGAAGATGAACGACCTACCTACCATCTTTCGTTGCACCCCACGACAATGTCAAATCGAGAGAAGGCTGAATTAAGAGAAAAAATTAGAGAGGAACGATACCAAGAATGGTTGAATCAACCACTGATTCAATTCCCGCTACGTCTAGATTCACCAATTAGGAATGACTACATCAATAGTTGATCCAGGTGGATATTGGTGGCCACCCACCTATTCCACTTGGGCCCCCACCATTGTCTCTTTCAGTTTTTCAGTTTTGGCATAACTTACTATTTTTTGCAGTTTTTCGGGTCCTGAACTTCCGGAGCCGTTTTGAGGCCCTAAACGATGTTTTTTGGGCATCGCGCATGCAGCGAATATCATTCCATTCCAAAATGAAATTCATGGCGAAAGTTGTAGTCCTCGGATAGAGCTTTCTAATGATGTATCATTTGCGTCAAACGGAGATAGTATGCCAAAGTTACGTCCCTGGGAAGTTGGAACACCAATTTACCCAAACGGGGCCCATAGTTTTGGCGCTTCATCTCCTAGGGTTAGGTTTTTGGATGTTGAGGGTTCTCCATTGTTTCTCAATAATAAATAGGCCCTCGAGCCTCATTGTAACTCAGTTCAGAGGCCTGTAGCCGCCACATCTCTTCTCAGAGATAGCTACCAGCGCCCTAGCTAGTTTTATTTCCATTCTGTCTGTGAGCAAATTTCAGTTCTTTGATATTAAAGAAATAAAGTGTTATTTCCGCTGCATCTCTGTATTTATGGTTATATGTTTATTCTGTTGCGTTCCTGCATAAATCTGGATCAGTGGTATCAGAGCGGTCTGCTTTTTCTCGATCCTTCTTTGCATGTCCCCAACGAGGTCGGGGTATAAGGAGCTAGGGCTTGATCTGGTGGAACCTTTACAAGATCAGCCTCGCAAACCTCGACGGACGCCCATGGGGGACGAAAAGAAAGATGAGGGAGCAGGAGATCCTATCAAAATATTGCTCGAGGAGGCCCCCGAAAAACAAAGGAACGCGATGATGGATAGCTTTGCTCAGATCCAGCCAACGTTTTATATGGGTGGCGCATACGCATCCGGCGGCCACTACAGAGTGCGAATCCTTTTAAAGATCTGAAGTAAATTTTGACATTCCATATTTGAGGAACAAATGGACATGAATGTCATAGATAGATGGTTGAATCTAATAGAAGGATATTTCTCCGTTCATGACTCTTTCGACCAGGAGAATATTATGTTTTCACACCTCAAAGCTACCCCCCATGTCAAGGACTAGTGGGAAACCTATTGTGAGAAAAAGGACGAGACAAAAACCTCTCTACTCTTCACCGTACCCACTTGGAATTATTTCCAAGACGCCATCAAGGAACAATACTATCCCGTGGGGAGTTATGAGGACAAGTACATACAATGGACCATGCTACCACAACAACGGAATCAAGATGTGCATGAGCTAACGAATTTGTTCCATACCCTTCACACAAAGTTGGGTATGGGGTGGGAAAACATTTGGTGCTAAGTGTCGCAGCTGTCTACACGGATACATTCGGGGAGGCGGGTTCTCGACATCTCCTCGCTTGGTGCGACATCTTGGAAATTTATCTTGCCAGATTGAGCGAAATTCAAGCGAAGAAGCGGAGCTGGATGTAGTCAAGCAGGAAAGGTGCTGGCCATGAACAAGGACGGAGGCAGGCATGGTGGCTAGACAACCCGTCAAAGCCACAAGAAAAGAACAACACCGTAAAGCCAAAGAAGGACACGGGAAAGTGGTGTGAGTTCCATAAGAGCTCCACTCACAACACAAGTGAGTGTCGAGCCAAGAAGTCGCTAGTGGCTAAGATGAGGGCTTCTGAGTCAGATGCATGCTCCGACTCCGAATCAGAACCTGAAAAGGGGAATGAAAAAGGGAAACAGATTATTGATGCAGAGCCCAACGCCACTGTTGCCACTACAAAGGTCCAGAAGGAGGAACCGGAAGATCCAGAGGAGGAGGAACGTCTCTTCCACTCCCAAATGTGGGTAAAGGGCTCCCCTGTACAATTCATTGTCGACAATGGGAGCCAAAAGAACCTCATTTCAGCAGACGCCGTGAAGCGGTTGGGCTTGCCGACCACAGCTCACCCACATCCATACACCATCGGGTGGCTTCACCAAGGACGAGATCTCCGTGTCAGCCAGCAGTGTCGCCTTCCCTATAGCATCAAGCCCTTCATGGATGAGGTATTATGTGATGTTGCTCCTATTGATGTTTCTGATGTATTATTAGGACAACCATACTTGTGGAAGCGTCATGCTGTGTATGAGTCTCGACCTCGTGCTGTTATTGTTACTTTGGGAAATAAGTTGTACAGGATACCAGAGGTACCACCTCCTGCTGCTATCTCTTTGGTTACTGCAAAACAATGCAGTAAGCTCATTTCCCAAACCGGGGGAATTTGTTTTCTACGATGATCCGCCCGAGGAAAGAAAGAAGCGTAGCCGATGACCTCGAACGGGGGCTCCTGCGGGAGACGAAACAAATGGATAAGGTTGTGGAGGAATGCGAGGACATCTTCACCCTCACAGAGGGGGTTTCCTCACTCTGCTAATCGGAGTCAGAAGCACCCGATTGATCGACCCGGTGTGTCATTACCTAATGGATCGATCTATCGGCACTTTGTTCTGGAGAATGATGAAATCAAGAGACAGATTCAGGAGCTGTTGCAGAAAGGTCACATCAGACCAAGTTCATCACCCTGTGGGAGCCCGATCGTGTTGGTACAGAAGAAGGATGGGACGTGGAGACTATGTATTGACTATCGGGCGGCTGAAACGAGATCTAACACTGTGCAATAGGTACCCAATCCACGGATTGATGACCTTGGACCAGCCTGAAAGTGTGAAAATATTTCCGCAAATTAGACCATGAAGTGGGTATGCCGGGGTTACCGATTGAACCCTCGATGTGTGGAATACCTTGAAAGCCAGAGGCCTTTTTGAATGGTTGGTCATGCCTTTAGGGGTTGGCCAGATATCCTTCATGAGGATGATGGACGACATTTTGCGGCCATTCACAAACTCATTTGTAGTGGTGTGCTTGGATGACATTCTGATCTTTAGCCAGACTTGGGAAGAGCACCTTCACCACATCCGACAAGTCCTCCAAACACTGCGGCAACACAAGTTGTGTGCCAATTTGGAGAAGTGCACTTTTGGCATGACCCAGGTTCAATATCTGGGATACATTACTGATGAAAGGGGGGTGCATGTGGATCCGGCCAAGATCCAAGTCATTCGGGATTGGCCAGCCCCAACCACTATAACAGAGCTTCGCAGCTTTCTGGGTCTTGCTAATTTCTATCGGAGGTTCGTGTTGGGATTCTCTCATATCACTTGGCCCTTGAGTCAAGTCACCAAGGGAGGAGCGAGAGCAAAATTCTTTTGGTCGGAACATTAACAGAAGGCGTTCACATAATTGAAAAATCGCCTCTGTTCTGCCCTAGTGCTCACTTTACCAGACTTGCAACAGCCATTTGAGATCGAGACAGATACCTCTGACTGTCATGGGCGGTTCTTACTCATGAGAGGACATTAGTGGCATAATATTGGTGGAACATGATGAGCAGGTTCGCAGTGTCCCACCTCGTGAAAATGTACTCCATTGTGCAAGCTTGTCGACAATGGAAGCATTACATTTTGGGGAAAGAAACAATCATCCACACAGACCATAGGCCCCTGCAGTTCATACAGACACAAGGGAAGTTGCAGAATGATCGCCATCAGAAGTGGTCTACATATCTGCAACAGTTTCATTTGAACATCAAGTATAAGAAGGGTAGCACCAAGCATGTTGCAGACTGCCTCAGCCGACCACCGATCGTGGCGCTCACCACTGTGCTCAACTCTTGTGGGCACGAGACTTCTGATTGGCCGCTTCTCTATGAGAGTGACCCAAGTCTAAAGCACACTTAATGGGCACTCTTGGGGGTATACCAGGTTCCAGAAGTGCTACCTCCAAGATGATTTTTATATCTGGGACACCTAAGTGTTGTACAGCGACGTCTTGGAAGCTAAGTATGGGCACACTACGGTCAAGTGGCTGGGGCATTTGGGTGAGAAAACTGATGCTTAATACTACAGAAGTATTTCTATTGGCAGAACCTTCGAAAGGATGTCAAGAAGCACATCAGATCCTGCACTGCTTGTGCCATTGCCAAACCGACCATCAAGAAGCAAGGCCTATATACTCCACTACCTACCCCTAGTCGACCGTGGGAATCCATCTCCATGGATTGCATGTCGGGCCTGCCTTCTACTAAGAATGGAAATGACTGTGTTTTCGTGGTCGTTGACAGATTCTCGAAGATGGCCATCATGGCGGCCTGTAAGAAGAATATCACAGCAGAAGCCACTGCTAAACTCTTCTTTGAACGAGTGTGGGTGCACTTTGGGATCACACAGTCTATCATATCAGATCGAGATAGCAGGTTCCTCAGCACATTTTGGTCCAGCCTCTGGTCAATGTTGGACACAAAGCTCACCAAGTCCACAGCTTTCCATCCCCAAACAGATGGCCAGACAGAGGTCGTCAACAGAATGATTGTACACATTCTGCGCATGTACAATTCAAAGCATCCACGCACATGGGACGAGAGCCTCACCTATGTACAACATAGTTATAACCGGGCTCTCCACAGTTCAATTGGCCATAGCCCCTTTCAGGTGGGCTTGGGATTCCAGCCACTATGTCCCATTGACATAGCCATGCCATTTGCAGCTGCTCAGGCCGATTCAGCTCATGTCCAGTCTGAAGTTGACAAAGCAAGTAGCTTCATCGAGCGCATTCGACACATCCGCCAACAGGTTCATGATATATTGGACAGAGCCAATGCGAAGTACAAGCAGCGCCATGATCAACACCGGGTGCCACACCACTTCCAGGTGGGCGACAAAGTATGGCTACATTTGCAGAAGGAGCGCCTCACTGGACCTCACCGCAAGCTTCGCCCGCTCCGATACGGGCCGTACACCATCACCAAGGCTGTAGGTAACAATGCCTTCGAGCTTAGTATTCCACCATTCCTTGGTTTGCACCCAGTCTTCAATGTGGATCGCCTTCGTCCTTACTTTCCACCTCTACTGGACACCTCGGACATTGCAGAACAACTCACACCAACAGAGTTAAACCCAGACTGCATGGAACAGGCCACCACAGATTGTATCATGGACATACAAATCAAGAACACTCGCCAACAGAAGATCCAACTATATCGGGTTGTCAAAGCTGGCCAACTCCTGCACCAAGGAAAGTGGTTCACCAGGGACCAAGTTCAGCAGAAATTTCCTCATCTCATGGAGGAACTTAACGCAATGGGGACCATTGCTTCCTAAGGGGGAGGAATGATCCAGGTGGATATTGGTGGCCACCCGCCTATTCCACTTGGGCCCCCACCATTGTCTCTTTCAGTTTTTCAATTTCGGCATAACTTACTATTTTTAGCAGTTTTTCGGGTCCTGAACTTCCGGAGTTGTTTTGAGGCCCTAAACGACTTTTTTTGGGCATCGCGCCTGCAGCGAATATCATTCCGTTTTCGGGTCTTGAACTTCCGGAGCCGTTTTGAGGCCCTAAACGACATTTTTTGGGCATCGCGCCTGCAGCGAATATCATTCTGTTTCGGAATGATATTCATGGCAAAAGTTGTAGTCCTCGGATAGAGCTTTCTAATGATGTATCATGTGCATGAAACGGAGATAGTATGCCAAAGTTACGTCCCTGGGAAGTTGAAACACCAATTTACCCAAACGGGGCCCATAGTTTTGGCGCTTCATCTCCTAGGGTTAGGTTTTTGGATGTTGAGGGTTCTCCATTGTTTCTCAATAATAAATAGGCCCTCGAGCCTCATTGTAACTCAGTTCAGAGTCCTGTAGCTGCCACATCTCTTCTCAGAGATAGCTACCAGCGCCCTAGCTAGTTTTATTTCCATTCTTTCTGTGAGCAAATTTCAGTTCTTTGATATTAATGAAATGAAGTGTTATTTCCGCCGCATCTCTGTATTTATGGTTATATGTTTATTCTGTTGCGTTCCTGCATAAATACGGATCAATAGTAGTTCTTCACAAGCTGGCAATGGAGACAATCAAATAGAGGTTGGCATGGATGATTACTTAAGGGATACGACTGCCATGGAGATAATGTTGTTAGATGCATTCCAAAATGATGATCAGCTAGGGGATGATGCTCATATCGTTGACACCTTTTTTGAAAGCCTTAAATTTGCTTCCACCACCCCTCTCTTTGGACCCGGTAGTCAGTCAAAGTCTACCCAATTGGGGACAACGATGTTACTGTACAACTTGAAAGCAAAGTTTGGCTTGTCGAATGCATGTTTCTCGAAACTTTTGAGGTAAGTTACCATAAAGTACTTCCAGCCTTATATATAAATTTGAAATATAATCAGTACACGGCAATGAACATTACAAATGTTAAATTTTATGAACATTAATAATTATATCTACATTAATGTACATTTATTAATATAGTTTTTCATGATCACCAACTATAGGTTATTCAAAGATAAGGTTCTTCCGGTTGATAATGTCTTGCCCGGTAGCTGCGAGGAGGCAAAAAAATTGTTGAAAATGTTGGGTGTTGAGTACATATCATATCACGCATATCCAAATGATTATATTCTATATAGAGGAGAATACGCAAACAAAGAGATGTGTCTGAAATGTGGGCATGACAGGTATGATAACTAAAAAAAGAAGGGTAAATCACGTACTGGTCCTCCTTTTAAGATATTGAGACACATGCCTATAATCCCAAGGATTCAAAGGCTATTTCTTTGCAAAGAATTAGTTATGTTGCAGGGATGGCATGCCTCACACAGAAGTGAGTTGGGAGTTATGTGAATACCAACTGATTCAATATCCATGAAGCATATAGAGGATACATGGCCGGGAAAATTCAAGAATGAAGTACGAAGTCTACGACTCAACATAGCCATGGATGGCGTCAACCCATATTCCCTCCAAAACACCAACTATTCTGTTTGGCATGTAGTAGTGATCAATAACAATATCCCCCCATGGTTGTTAGTGAAGAATGAACATCTTATGTTGGCTCTCATAGTCCCTGGTAGAAGACAAGTGAATAATATGGATATCTACTTACAACCACGGGTGGATGAATTGAAGGAATTATGGGATGGGATAAATGTATACGATGTATCAAGACCCATCGCAGCAGAGAGGAGGTTTACATTGTATGGCATATGTGCTTACATGACACATTATTATCCAGGCTTAGGAGTTTGCTCTGGTAAATTTCATGTTTAATTTATTGATTTGTTTATATATAATGTAACAATATTATTTCACATATTAGTTATTTAATTCGTTGTAATATTATTTGTTCTGATCTTCATGATAGTCTTTAATGTGCCATGCATATCAATTAATGTATACAAATATAATCTCGCAAGTCTTGTAACAAAAGGGTATTTTGGATGTAAATGTTGTGGATCTTCTCTGAAAGCTAGATGGTCCAAGGACCTACAAAAGCCAGTGTATGATTGCTCCAGGATATTCCTACCAGAACAACACCCTTATAGAAGAGCAGCATCCGCTTTCAATGGTAAACGAGAAAGAACCCAAAGGCCTCCAATAATGACACCAGCTGAATGACTTAGAGCATATGAGAGAGAGAAGGAGAAGGAGTTCATAGAAATGTTCGATTCAAATGGAGAGCCTAAGTTCGATGATCCAGATTTCTTCAACACCTATGTTGAGAAATTGCCCATTGGGATGAAAAGGAAATGTATCTTTTATGACCTCCCATATTGGGAGCATATTAAGATTGCCCACTTATTAGATCCCATGCATATATTTAAAAATGTTTCATCTTCTTTATGGAGGCACATATCATCGAAAAAAAAGTGACACATTGGCGGTTAGGAAAAATCTTATTACTTCAAAAACTAAAAAGAAATATTGGCCAAGACGATTAGAAAGTACGGGATCATAGGTAGACGCTGGTCCCTCTAATTCATGGTTTTTCAAAGAAGGTGATGTCCCATGGATTTTAAAAAAAGATGATATATCTTTGGCAAAGGAAGTTATAATGGATGTGAGGGTGCCAACTTCATATGGGTCTTCACTACAGCGCTGCTTCACCGCGGATGACCATTTGTCGAGGTTGAAATCGCATGACCATTTGAATCTTCTAAGAATACGTATAATGTCAAAAGTATGATTTTATTATTTGTTATATTAATAAATTTTATCCCATGCAGTGATCATAAAACATAACCAATTTTGTATATTATTGCACGTTTTTTCGAACTTTGCAGTGTCATTATCCTTTGTTTGTGCATGGGTGTGTGAAACATGAATTCCCTCAAGACCTAGGATGTTCCATATCTAAATTATCTGCATTTGTACATTGGATCACGTCAAAGGAGATTCATGTGGCTAGCATTCCACGGTGGCGTCAAGAGATAGTTGACATTGTTTGTATGTTTGAGAAGGAACTGCCGACGAGTTTCATGGACTTACAGGGTCATCTTCTAATCCATCTAGTAGATGAGGTTGAATTAGTTGGGGTTGTTTCTTGTTGTTGGATGTTCTTCTTAGAGGGGTACATGAAAAGATTGAAAGTTTTTGTTCGATAAAGTGCAAAACCCAAGGGGTCTATGGCAGAGGGGTACATATCATATGAGTCTTTCTACTATGCCAGTGAGTACATCAAGCAGTTCGACAACAGACCAGGTGCAGTGATTTGGAGCGATGAATTGGATGAAGACAAAAGAGAAGGAGAGTTGCTCCAAACAAGTGGAAAAAAGTGCTTGATAAAGAGTAAGCGACTTATAATTTTTCAAATTTACAAAAAGCAATTAATTATATTCATGTTGAACTTCGATATAATGTATATTTTGATCTTTAAGTACTATATAATGTTGGTTTGATTTCATCAGCGAATGCAGAAATTGAAGCAATCAATAAATTCATTCTTTACAATTCTGAAGCGACATAACCATGGGTCACATTGTACGAACAAAAAAGAATGAAATGGGATAGTGACAGGAAAGAATTCAGACGGTTGAATGGTAGAAGCGTGCCTTATCCCGATCATTTAAAGGAAAATATGCCAAAAATATGCCCCAACAGTTGGGTTGCTGACCAAGTCAGAGAGAAATATGGTGCTACCGGTCGTTACCCGTGAGCTGAAGAGGATGCGCTAAACGTAGGGATTGGGTGCAACAACTCGGTAATAATTTATATGTAAATTTGAAACTTATATTAAGACATCTACATTTCATATTTTAACTGTTGGGTTATTATTTATAAGACACGTGACACTTATATGATTTTTTAAACTGTTTTCTAATAGGTGCGTTTTTTCCCATCTATGTGGGCATATGGACACCATTTTCGCACAGAAAATGCCGATGCTGGAAACATCACACAAGATTGTGGAGTGGAAGTCGAGTTCGATAAATCTATTCGATCTAGCCACCGTGATCAATAACTAGTAAGAGGGACGTTAGGTTACGTCGGAAAGATACAAGAGATCATTAAAGTGGATTTTTCTTCTTTCCAATGTGTTATTTTTAGGTGCAAGTGGTGGGACACCTTTGATCGGAATAATGTAAAGGAAGATCGCGATAGTAGGTGATATGTATCAACTCTGAAAGATGTGGGATGAAGCTAAAGGAATACTATGTTTCCTATGTAGCAGGTGTTTTTCTACCCAGATGTGTTGGATAGGGATTGGTGGTTCGTATTGACACATGACCCTAGATCAAAACATATTTTTGAGAACAATAGTGTTATCATGCCATGGGAGCTAGAAGATAATGAGGGTGATCATGAGAACCGAGAGTGATATGGTACAATATGTGTTATTTCATCAATATTTATACTTTTTAAGATGAGTTTTTTCGAAATATTTATGTAATATGTATTAATTTGAATTGATTGGTAATTTGCATTGTGTTAATGTTAAAATCAATAATTCACTTGATAATTTGGTATTATGTACTTGATCTCAAAAACAATGGCATACTATATAAATTAATTATTTTTTTGTATCTAAGATCGCTGCTGTAATAGGGCGAGGGTACGCATCTCTCTCCCTCTCTCTTGCCTCCCACAGGCGAACCATGTTATATTGTTCCGCCTGTTGTTGTTGTCGTTTCTCCTCTTATCTCCTTTCACGTCTCTGAATGATTGACATATTAAACACAATTTTTTAATTAAATGACACATGTATTTACAAATGTACATATATAAATTCTTTTTGAAAAATAAATAAAACAAGAGACGGTGCGCCAAAAACACAGTCACGCACCAGTAACGGTGCGTCACTACCCAAAGACGCACCGCCTACGGTGCACATAATGATATAAAAAGCACCGAGCGCGGTGCTCCAGAAAATATTTTTAGCGCACCATTCACTAAGTGCGGTGTCAGTAGGCCGGTGCGCTGACTTCACTTTATGCCCCAAGGCTTATAGCTAAGTCAACACACTGCCCTCCTGCCATCGTACATAGTTGTACGGTATGGCCAGGTATCTGAGCGTACCGCTCTTTGTCGTAAAATTTACAATAACACTGTGCACCTTTGGAATCCGCCCCAGAACCGGTCCGGATACACTTAGCACCAGTTTACCAACCCAAACCATTGACAATGTCAAATGGCAGTTCCAGTGCACCAAAAAACTTACGCGCCTCGGGGCGGATAAGTTCATCAACACACTAGGTGTCTGAGATTCAACATTGTCAACGGTGCAGCCAGGTAAATGATTGCACCGCACTTTTTAAAAATTTTAAAATTACATCGTGCACCTCGCAGTACTGCCCTGGAACCGATGCGGACGCTTTCAGCACCGAGTGCGGTGCGGCTTGTAAATTTACAGGCAGCACCACAAACTGGTGTGATCCAGGTGGATATTGGTGGCCACCTGCCTATTCCACTTGGGGCCCCACATTTATCTCATATCCAC